>BOPN01003239.1:142500-150000 GCA_017312705.2 Penaeus japonicus | reverse complement strand
ACTCTCTATCTCACGTTCCGCCCTTGACTTAACGGGTATCGTCTTTCAAAAAAAGCCTTAATCTGATCCAACCTCCAATCCTAATTTCCTTATGTTCTTTTATTTCCGCTTTTATCGCTAAAAATATCATGTTTCTGCTGATTACTTGCATGCACATAAGACCAAGGCACACACACACACACATTTAATGCATGTGCGTGTTTGTGGACAAGTGTGGCGCTGTATCAATGCATATAGGTTGTTTATCTATATGTATGTATAGTATATTAAATCAATAAAATGTGCAACGATCTATGTGACACAAATAAGTAAAAAAAAAAAAAAATCGCGAAACAAAAGCCAGAGAAAAAGATAAGCGAAAAAGATACACCGGAGACTTTTAAAATGTGTTCAAGGCCATAAGGGTGAGCACCAGCACCAGCACGCAACCCAATCCACAACCAAAACAAGACAAGACAAGACAAGACTGACAGACAGACAGACAGACAAACAAGCACCCCGAAACACATTCAAGCAACCACACAAACGGACGTTCAAAGGACAGATAAAAATGCTCTGATCCCAACCCCCACACCCCCTCCCACTTCAGAAACCCGTGAGTCGTATTTCTTCTTCAAACACCCTGTCGCCCAAATGACAATTCATCCAAGATTCGTGTATTGTAACAGGTACTTCAGATCTGAGCGATGTTGATGGGAAACACCAGAACCAATTTGGAAGCAAGATAATGCCTTCACAGAACACCTCAAGGTTGCTGCAAAGCGGAATCATGCATGGATATCAGACGAGGGGATGTTGTTATATACAATTTTGTGTTTATATGTATGTATTTTCATGAATTTATGTATTTACACACAAAACCTATCTCGTCAAATAGTTTGTTCAGATGTGTTAGTTCAACATTTATATCATAGTTTTACACCAACAAACAAAATATTCTAAAACAAATACTACTACGACCAATAATACTATCAATTATAATAATAACAATAACAACAAAACAAATTTATAGATAAAAAACATAAACATACAAAACTTTCCTTTAATATCAACATTTGCTTTAAAAAACAGCCCATTCCTCACTCCGTCCGCACGTGGACTGGCGACCAAGCATACAAAAGAGGGAGCAATGGAGAGAGGAACAGAAACAATTTTCCATCAACGTTTCCCCTTCTCTCCCTCCGTCGTCTTCTCTCGCCCTCATCGTTGCCTTTTTTACTGTCTCTGTTTCTACCAGTCTCGCCCTATATATATGTACATATGTATGTGTATGTGTATAAGTATATGTGTATAAATATATGTATGTATGTGTGTGTGTGTGTGTGTGTGTGTGTGTGTGTGCGTCCCTCTCCCTCTCGGGGGTTGGGGAACGGGGTGCACATTTCATCTCCCGCGACGAGATCTCAGAAAGGACAACAAGAATTCTCGGCGGATTTAACATATTCATGGAATTTTCAAGAAGCAAAAAAGTTTGAAATGATCGGCACACGATGTCCATGCTTGAAGGACTTGATATCAAAATCACATTTCTGACAGAACAAACAGTACACTAAATAATCTGGTTGTTTCAATATTTTACCTCAGACCACATTTTTCTTTTAATCCTCAGCCCTATTAGATAGACAATCAAAATACGGGTTGCCACTTGTCATAATACTAATGGTAAACGTAATCCTGATCCTAACACACACTCACACACACACACTCACACTCACACTCACACTCACACTCACACTCACACTCACACTCACACTCACACTCACACTCACACACACACACACACACACACACACACACAGTCTCAAACAAATAGCTACTGTAAACGAACACCGAAGAAAGCTGTACAAAAATACTTTGAAAGTCAACAGACGGCGGAAAACAAGGAAATTACACTTCGTCACGAGAAAGTGAAAATGAAAAAAAGGAAATGTCAAGAGGTACAACACCAAGAAGGAAATTACGACGGGATGTCAGAGAGGAAGGGAGGGAGAGAGAATGGGAGGAGAGAGAGAGAGAGTGTGGGAGGGGAGAAAGAGAGATAGTGAGAGGGGAGAAAGAGAGAGAGAGAGAGAGAGAGAGAGAGAGAGAGAGAGAGAGAGAGAGAGAGAGAGAGAGAGAGAGAGAGAGAGAGAGAGAGAGAGAGAGGTCGTATACTAGAAAGAAAAGGGAATGGGAAAAAGAGACAGAGCGAGAGGTAAAGGAAGGAGGGTCGTCTCCCTCCTCTTAGCGTTAAATCCTCAAGGACCGATAACGTAAGATTTGAGAAACTCGGAGCGAACTTTGAAGAAGCAAAAAGCGACTTAATTTCCTGGCCGGCCGTGCAGCGGCGGGGCCCCAAGCAGGATGGATACGGCGCTCGGCGAGGAGAGACCCCGGCGCGCTGCACTCACTTCCGTCATAATGAAGATCCGCAACCCGTGGCAGGTGCAGCGATGTTGCAGCTCCGGTTGATGCGCTGCCGAGGAGGGCTTGGAGGACATTACCGCCGCGTTAGTGTTTGAGAGTTGTGCGGAAACTGCTGTATCAGGTGCTCCAGCTTATACTAACCGAGTAATGACCAATAATTTCTTCTAACGAGGACTACCTCGAGCCACTGCTAGTAAAGACTCAGCTGGTAATACAGGTGGCTCACGTGACGCTAGTCACAACGTTCTTCCCTACCTGGCTAAGACCATAAGACCTTTACCCAGAATGAAGACTGGATTTTCATAGGAATATAGGGATAAAGCTCCAAGGCACCCAAACTTATCTTTTCTAAAATACTCACATGGTCCTTAAATTTGGACACTGCAACGCAATCATGCACTGGCATTTTTGTCATACCTGCAAAGAAAAGAAACATCATTAGATTCAAATGCAAAGAGTGACTTCTCATATACAAGCGTAAATTCGCCATTCATGCCCGGATAACATACATCCATGAGGAATCATATGACCTTTACGAAAAAGACAATTCAAAAAAGCTTCCAAAAAATCTTTGAACTTCGGGGAAACATGTGCCAATCCAATTCAAGTATTTAAAAACGATACATTCTAAAAAAAAAAGAAGTGGACTACAGGCTGCCTGGCGGAGGATCAATGAAGATGAGCCACGCCATGACTCGAAGGCAAGAGCCAGAGGCGGGGAAAGTACCACCACGCAAGCATGTTCGCCAATGCACACACGCACAATATAGGCCAAAGATGGAGCTCGAGTAGCGGGACCAGCAGTTCTGGATCAGCGGTGGGTGGCGGCAGTATTGTTTGGACCTGCTCCAGGACTGGACGGAGACAGACACGTACACACACTACACTCGCGCATGCGCTTATGCAACGTAAAATCGAGGTCAACCTCTCAGTCACACTAGCCTGCTTATATTGCATGCAAGAGCCCATCCACGTCCCAGGTTCCGGGAAAGCGACTCTAGGAGTGCAGACGACGCATGTAGTAAGAGGAACTGCTCTTTGCTCCATACTTCCAAGAAAACCCGACGGTCGCTATTAAAAGATGGAAATGCACGCGAGGAAATGCCGATCACGGTGTGTTGTCGGGAGCGTTCTTCACTGGAAGGCTTCCCGTCCGCGTGCTCCGTCATCCAATACCTCGAGGAACCTGGTACGATCTCGCTCGTAAGGTCATGAGCGAGTGAATTGGAGGCATGCATTCTCTCAACCACGCGCCGTGCATGCCAATATATCTTCTGTGAATGCAACCGATCTCACTAAATCGGAGATAGGTCTTCAAACTAAAACGCAAACATTACAAGAAAGTGGAAGTACCTGCAAACGGCACCTTTACTCTGAAAGGATAATTAACAAGGCCCATAAACTCGATTTTACGGATCTTGGAAACTCGCTATAAGCAGGTAGATACATGTGGAAAGACCCACCCCCCTCACCGCCGTACTCGAGCTGACCTGTCCGCTGCCGACGTAAAGGTCCCGTTATTCACCCGCTCACCGGCGCACCTCCACTCCCCCCACGTCGGCTGCCTCCCTCCCTCCTTCCTTACTGTCTCCCACCGGTTCGTGTTTTCTCGCTTTTTCACCCTCTCTTCGCCGCCTTCCTCTGACAACCGAAAGTACCAGAAACAATCCTATGCTTTTCCATTACAAAGCTATGTAATATGTTTAGTTTTAGAAAATTAATCAATACGTTTGGCTGTACAAAACTTGTTTGGCTTTATAAAATATATTGATATCTATCATAAAAAACAAATTTACACACGCTCTACTGCGTTTTGCAAAATAATTTTCATACATTTCGTTCGTCGCCACTGGGTAAAGACTATACTATGACTCAGCACAGATGAAACAAGATACCTCGGGGCACTCTGGTGTAACTCCATCGATTGTCATGCCCATATAATTTTTGTACGCTTCTTTTCTTCCGTACCTTGACCTTTGTTGTGGGGAGGGGTGGGGAAGGGTGGGGGTGGGGGTAGGATAGATGAGGTGTGTGTACCCATAGAGATGTGCGTGACTGGAGATCGATTAACCAAAAATGTTTGGAATTTGTTTATGAGGGAAGCATTGAGCATGAATGATCAACATCAGGATGTATGATCAAGTGTATCCTCCGTTTCACATGAAATAACATGCCAGGTAACTATCCTGTAATGTTAATTGTATATATATCCGAAACCGTTATCGACTGAGCAAAGACAAGAATAGCACGTGCGCCAGGCTAACAGCTCCGCCAATAAACACATAATAAAACTGTCGAATTAAAGAGCAGGACAAATATTAATTTTCGGGGACGCCTACACGACTGTGTATCTTCACGTGCCTATGTAAACAAGTGCGAATGTGTGAGTGTATGAAAGTGTGTCTGAACATCTAATCGCTGCGCCTTTGCCTGTTTCTCTATCGCTTGTGTAGACGATTTTTCCTCTCGAAGATACATTCGCGAATTCAAAACATTTCAATTGCAGAGAACAGAGATACTCAAGAAAACTTTGCATTTACAATATATACAATGTGTTTTTGGAGTTGTAGTTACGCTTTCGACAGACTACAAAACAAGTCTCAGGAGAAACAAAAAGACTTGGTTACATCAGGAACTTTTCGAGTAGAGTTCCTGAAATAACAGGAGAGATGGTAGATAAGAGAGAGAAAAAACGAGACAGAAACAGTAGGCGAGTAAAGAAGATCTTAGAAGACGTCCATAGTGCCAGAAGGACGGTATGGACAGGTGTGAGCAGCCGCGGTTCTTCCATTAGGGGCGACACGAAAGGTCTCCCGTATACCAGTTCCCGACTCGCCCTCTCAGCAATAATGCCTCATTGTATAATCCCAGTCGAAACGAAAGTATTCTGATAAAAGTGTGCGCCATTGTCGCAACACAATGGTCTGCTGGGCCTCTTCGGGGTAGAGCGGGGAGGCTACTGTCTGGAGGGTGGTCGCCGGGGCCCCCGCTGGCTGCACATGCGAGAGATTAGGAAGTTGTCAATCCATTGCTAGTGGCTCTGGACGAGAGGTTACCCCTTTCCCGGGGATTCCGAAACTCAAAAAAAACTTTCCTCTGCACACGGAAGGAAAGCAGATAATCCTGGGAACTCTCCCGTCTACGCAGCCTCAAGAGATCAAAACTATCGCATTCAACGGCTGAAAGCTCTCACTCTGACCTGCAAAATTCTCGCTTTTCCCTTTCCGAAGTCTCTATCCCTCAAAGCCTCTTCCCTCTTCCCCCTCCCCTTCAGCCTGCAGACTAAACCAGCTTCCCTCCAAATCCCTTCTTATTCAAAATAGGCTAGAAAACAAAGACCTCAGCCTAACCAAGCGAATGAGTTGGCGGAGAGCCGTCGTCGCTAGCCTTACATAACAAAGCATGACTGATGAATCATTGGTTTGGGGAAAATTACTGAATAAATCAAGCAACACACATTTCAATGCACTGGCTATCCTCACTTTAAATAGTGAAAGGATGAATCATGTATCAAAATTAAAATGTGATACGAGGCAGTAATAGAGGGAGGGGTAAAGGCTGGGAGGGAAGCAGAAAAAAAGGAAATAAGAAATACGAGAGGACGGGAAAGGAGGAGAGGTTGAAAATCAGAAGCGAGGGTGGGAAGGAGAGAGAGGGAGAAATAGAGAGAGTGGGAGAGGGAAAGGGAGAGAGTGAGAGAGAGAGGGTGGGAGGGGGAGGGAAAGGGGAAAGGAGAGAGGGAGAAAGGAAGGGAGAAATGAGGGGGGAAAGGAGGGAGAGAGGAAGGGTGGGGAAGAGAGAGAGTCCTGGGCATCATCGAGCAAACATGCCTCTCAGAGCTCCCAGGGAGACCGGCGCGAGACCACGTGCGCTTTTCCCCGCCCCGGACGTCGTGCATGCCAGGGCTCGTCCCACGGCGCCCGGCTTTCTTTCTTTCATTAAGTGAGTGTGTGAGTGTGTGTGTGTGTGTGTGTGTGTGTGTGTGTGTTTATATGTTTGTATGAGCAACACATTCTTTCCTCTGTATCTCTTTTTTCCCCCTTTCCGTCATTACCTTCCTTTTTGTATCCAGTTTCCTACATCTCTTGACATCCCTCTCCGATTCAATTTGAATATACCTCGCATTTTCTTGTATTCCAACCCGCCCCTTTCTTCCCTCCCTATACTCTCCTCCTCCTCTCTCTCTTCCTCTATCATCCTCCTCTCTCCTCCTCCTCTTCCATATCTTCCTTGCATCCCCCCTGTTTTTCCTCCTCCCTCTCCCCGCCGCTCCATCGTCAAAACCTGAAGGATCTTGGCGCGGAGTTGCATGTGTTTTTGTCCCCTTTTATCGCCCAGCATTTCCGGTCGAGGATCGAGTCTATCTGTTTATACTTCGCGGCGTCGAGATTTTCGTTATCATCATCTTAGCAGTCGTAGTGGTAGTGGTGGTGTTGGTAGTGTTAGTAGTGGTGGTAGTGTTAATAGTGGTAGCAGTGGTGGTGGTGATAGTAGCGGTAGCAGTAGGAGTAACAGCAGCAGTAACAGTAGTAGTAGTAGTAGTAGTAGTAGTAGTAGTAGTAGTAGTAGTAGTAGTAGTAGTAGTAGTAGTAGTAGTAGTTGTAGTAGTAGTAGTATCACCCCTTGTCTATCCTGCATTCCTACTATCCTCTTCTCTGTCTTGTGCATTTTTTTTCTTTCGTTAGAGTCGTTTTTTTTCTTGGGGAAGGGGGCCCCAGGGGGGATGCACGTCTTGTGTAAACGATGACTCCCCACGCCTCCCTCCCCACCCACCTTTTTGATTTGCACGCCTTGACTCGTGTTTTCTTAATGCAGTTGTAGGAAGGATGGGCTTCTGGGTATGTATACTGCATGTTCAAAGGCCAGTGCCTTTGAGGCGGGAGAGAGGGAAGGGATGAGGGAGGGAGGGAGGGAAGGGATGAGGGAAAGAGAGAGGGAGGGAGGGAAGGGATGAGGGAGGGAAGGAGGGAGGGAGGGAGGGAGGGAGGGATGGATGGAGGGAGGGAGGGAGGGAGGGAGGGAGAGAGAGAAAGAGAGAGCATAACAATAAACACAAAATAGCAGCCGTAAGAACAAGGCAATGACACCGACTTG
>BOPN01003239.1:135000-137500 GCA_017312705.2 Penaeus japonicus | reverse complement strand
GCTAAATGAGAGAACTGAGAGAACAGGTTAAACCGTCGTACCAGGATGCAATAAAGAATGCTATCAAAACTACACACGCAAGCATGCAAGCGAACGTGAAGACAAAAGCGAAACAAAACAGAACCTAAAATAATACTCGATATCCTACACCAGTAGCAACAACAAAAATTCTATCCTTCATTTTTCATTTTCATTACTTGTCTCCCTCAGGAACCGAGGGAATGGGAGTGTGCCTGCCTGACCATCTGTGCTGAGGTTGTGGATGCTGCACACACCGCCGTCACTGGAGCTTACATGGCATAACTGCTGCACATGGGTACTTGTTTTATATGTTTGTTGTTTCAACCTCTGCCTGTGAGTGTTCGTGCATGCGTGCGTGTGGAGGGGGAAGGGGGAGAGGGGGAGAGGGGGAGAGGAAGGGAGGGAGGGAGGGAGGGAGGGAGGGAGGGAGGGAGGGCAGGAGAGAGAGAGAGAGAGAGAGAGAGAGAGAGAGAGAGAGAGAGAGAGAGAGAGAGAGAGAGAGAGAGAGAGAGAGAGAGAGAGAGAGAGAGAAGGGAGGGACACAGAAAGTGAATAAGAGATAGTCTGACTTATAACAACAGTTAAGTAAGGAAATAAGTTCAGTTCAGTTCAGAGAGATTTGCGAAGCAAGTGTGTGAGTGTGTGAGTGAGTGAGTGAGTGAGTGAGTGAGTGAGTGAGTGTGTACGTACTTAAATAACGACCAACAACAATGAATGACGGCATGATCTTGCTAAACATCCATTCTTTCGGAATGCACTGCGACTTCTACCTCGGACTCACGTCATCCCTACCACCCTCCACTTCCCTCCAACCTTTTCTCTTTCACGGCCATTCCCTCCATCCTCTCCTTTCGCTCTTCTTAACTTTATTAGCATATTTCCCGTCTCTAACACACCCTCCCTCGTCCGGCGCCCATTTTCCCCTCAGTCCCTCCCTTCACGTAGCCCTCCTTCGACCTTGCTCTTCTCTATCTGTGCTCCCCTCCAGCCGCTAGCACTTTTCCAATCCTCCTTATCCGGAAGGGCTTTGCCAATCCTCAATCTTTCCTAATCTCTCTCTCTCTATCTGTCATATATATTTTTTTCTGTCTCTTTCTCCCCTTCTTCTCCCCTTATCTGTTTCTATTACTCTCGTTTGGTTTCTGTGCTTCTATGATCTTTTGTTGTTTTCTCTCATTCTCTTTTTTCAATATTTTGTGTCTCTACTATTCATCTCTGTTTTCGCCCCTCTCTCTTCCTCCGCCTATTCATATTCCTTTACTTTATTCTATTTCGTTTCTTTCCTTGTCCCTACTTCCCCTCTCCCCTACTTCTCTTTTACTATATCTACTGTTGCTCTCGTCAATCTTTATCATTGTACCTTTCTCTCTCTCTCTCTCTATCCTCCCATTCTGTCTCTGTGTGTCTGCAGCTGTGTCTATCTGTCTCCAACCTGCATATCTCTCTCTCTCTCTCTCTCTCTCTCTCTCTCTCTCTCTCTCTCTCTCTCTCTCTCTCTCTCTCTCTCTCTCTCTCTCTCTCTCTTTCTCTCTCACTTTAAATCTTCGCCTCTTCCACCTCCTGTCTCCGCCTCGCCCTGACCGTCCATCAGCGAGGCCCTGAGTGGCAGGTCTCGCAGGGGAATCTCTGCCAGTCCAAAGTTTACATATAATCTGGCCAGGCAGAGCAGTGATAGATCTGCTCCAATTCCTGTTCTGTGTGACGGCTCTTCATCTAGAAGCCTAATGCAAATTCGGATTCTGGCATTGAAGACCTTACGTGAGCAATATCCAAGCAAAAAAAAACACTTGATTGCACTGCACTGCTCTCGCCTCGTTGCTCTTCACGGTCTACTGAGCAACCACTACCCGGCACCATCACAGGCCGAACCTACTCTCTCTGCCTCCCTTCACTATGAACATTGAATACTGTGTTTCCTCGTGGCTTTCCTTCTGCTGGCTTCCCGTTCACAACTGCTCTCCTGCGACTCTCCCTCTCATCTCGGCTCCATCGCTCTCCCTCGCTTTAACGACCACCATTTCCTATTCATGTTCTCACCACAACTTTCCTCTTTCCCTGCTCAGATGCGTGGCCCTTTTCCCCTATTTTCGGAGTATTTGTATATCAACATGATCTTGATTTCTCAGTCATTCTCTTTATTTCAAACCATATATATATATCCTTTACTGCCTTCCGTCATTCCTCTCGCCTCATTCTTTTTTCTTCTGACCTTCCCTTCTCTCGCCTTTCCTTCCACTATTTGCTGCAGCCATACGACCTGCCGCGACCCTTGCGCTGTCGCCAACCTACCACGAAGCAACACTAAATAAAAGTGAGCTTGGCCTTTTATCAAGGTCCGCTGTCACCGCCAGGCGGCGCTGGCACAAAGGCTGCCAGCAGGAGCGGCAGCAAAGAGAAACGATTGTGCTGAGGAGACCTGGGGCCAACAGATGATGTGGCTATCAAGATCACGACTGGAAATGTGGATATTATACAAGCG
>BOPN01003239.1:92500-120000 GCA_017312705.2 Penaeus japonicus | reverse complement strand
GAACAATCGTGTCGCAACATTCTTACGCAATCGTATCTCAAGTGGGCGCGACAGAACCTAGGAAAAATTGTGTAAGAAAAAAATCGACCTTCGAACAAAACCAGGAAAGAGACGAAGCATTCTTTACTTACATCAAATACTCAAATTAACAACGAAAACATTCTCATCGAAAAAAATGTATGTATAAAAAATATATATATAAACGAAAGGGTGAGCTACAATGAGGCTGAAAATGCCACTGTCCCTTTAATCTCCTTTGTTAAGTACCGAGATTAGCCGCATCCTGTCGCCTTGGCTCTACGTGGCCGGCTGTATGGGTGGGGGTGCTGTAGGGTTAGCTGAGTGGGGGTGCTGTAAGGTGGGCAGGGTGGGGGTGGCGTAGGGCGGGTGGGGGTGGCGTAGGGCGGGTTGGAGCGGTATAGGGTTTGCTGGATGTGGGCGGAGCAGGGTGGGCTGGGTGAGGATGGAGGGTCGTGGGGGATGAAGCAATGCGGAGATAAATGGTGGTAAATCATATCGACGGATTACACGTCGCCGTCACAGGAAGAAGCAAAAGAAACAAAAGCTTGGAAGCTTAGTTTAACAACAAAAAATATACACAAAATATATAAATTTCTTTATACATAAATGGAAATTGATCTGCTTTAGATAGAAAACAACAACAACCGCCTTAATGATGCAAAAGTCCCGTGATGATTTAATTAACAACTCAAGGCAGTTGCTACAACAGATAAAGCCCCCCCCCCCCCCCCGCCAATGAGTTTTTCCTCATTCACTTGTGCATTTGATTATTGTTTCTATTCAATTTCCCCTCCCCTGACAAAAGAGTGGGAGGCAGATGTCGTAATAAAGGAGAATAAGCCCACAGTAAGAAAAATGTCAATCCTTGCTGATTGCAGAAAGTTAGCAATGAGTGAGATAGTGCCCGCAAATGGCACGGGAATGTAAGGCGGTGAGAAACGATGCTGAAGTGAAGAGGAGACGGTGAAAGACAAGGCTATTGTAAATGCACCACCGAATATCTATCGTTAAAAATTTCGACGTGGAGGCTACAGACATACAAGTCGACATATCTACCGCATAAAGCACACAAGGCCAGTTTACAATATGATAAAAAAATATTAAACTCACATAAAAATAAAAAATAAAGAGTCAACAACTAGCAAATGTCCCGTTTTAAAAATCCGTAAAAAAGACCAGCAAAATTGCACAGAAACCGTTTTTGCTACTAAATTTACGTCTCGCCAGGGAATACTTTTGGTAAACATAAAAGGTCGACAGTATCAAAAAAATGCATAAACATGTATCGCCAAATAGGCCATTGCAACAAATGTCGATTTGAACAGTATAAGTGTGAATACTGTACGTATATATAAATATACACATATATGCACACTACGAAATTAGACATACATACACACACAACGCAAATGCATGCAGTTCCAAACAAATACAAATCCACACAGCGCCACGCACCCCGTCAGCATCACCACCACGAGCGCCCAACGCTACGATTTGGCCCATCATGCAAGGAGAAAATACGCTTTTTTCGGCGCTTTTACAGCCTGCCTGGGAACATCGGCTCCATGAATTTCGCTAAGGGTTAATTACCCAAGTCGCAGCTTAGCAAAATGAGCCTTATCAAAATACATGAAACAAGTTCTTTATGGCGGCAATTTTGAAACAGAAATAGATAAAGTAAGAGAGAAGAGGAAGAAATGAAGAACTGAAAGCGGAAAGTGGGGCAAAGGGAGACTGCGGGTGTGTGTGTGTGTGTTTGAGTGACAGAGCGAGAGAGTGAGAGAAAGAGAAAAAAAAGGAGAGAGAGAGAGAGAGAGAGAGAGAGAGAGAGAGAGAGAGAGAGAGAGAGAGAGAGAGAGAGAGAGAGAGAGAGAGAGAGAGAGAGGATGAGAGAAAAGGGGAAAAAGAGAGAGAGGGAGAGAGAGAGAAAGAGAAAGATAAATAGAAAGAGAGAGAGTGAGTGAGTGAGTGAGTGAGTGAGTGAGTGAGTGAGTGAGTGAGTGAGTGAGTGAGTGAGTGAGTGAGTGATTGAGTGAGTGATTGAGTGAGTGAGTGAGTGAGTGAGTGAGTGAGTGAGTGAGTGTGTGTGTGTGTGTGTGTGTGTGTGTGCGCGTATGCGTGCGTGTGCGTTCGTGCGTGTGCGTTCGTGCGTGTGCGTTCGTGCGTGTGCGTTCGTGTGTGTGCGTTCATGTGCGTGTGCGTGCGCAGTGGGGCTTCAGTTGAAAGCCAAAAAACTTTTTCAAAGAATACAAATGGCAACAAGAAAACCGCAGCCAGCAAAAGAGACGCTGAGGAAGACAGGAAAATCAGGGGAAAAAGCGGGAATCACTTGTCTTTGTTTTTCTAGGTCCGAAGAGCGAAGACCCCGTGATTGTAGCACCATAAGGCCAAAGGGGGCTATTGAAGACGTCCGCCCAACCTCGTTATTACTTCCACTCCGCCCATTGTCACAGATCTCCTTCTCCTCCTTCTATTTCTACTTCGTCATCACTTTTTTTTCTTGTTCTCCTCTAAGCATGCTTTCTTTTCTCCCTCTGCCACTGCCTTTGGCTTGCAATGCATCCTCTTTTTCTTACTTTCTTTTGTCTCAAAGTCCCTCTTCCTCCTACCCTTTTCTAGCTGTCCCTCTCATCTGTTCACTCTTCCTTTCCCCTCTTTCTCTAACCTGCTCTCCTCCTCTCCCTTTCCTTTCCCCCTTCCTTCCTCTCTTTCTTGCTCTCTCTCTCTTTCTCTCTTTCTCTATCTCTCTCTTTCTCCTTTCTCTCTCAGGACCTGTCCCTTCGCACAATGCTTTCTAATGCGGACAAGAATACACTAAACATCAGGGACGGAATGGAACACTCAAATTCTTTTTTACGTTTCAGGACTTTCGGAAGCTTGTTCTCTGATAGGATTACGGGAGGGCCGCGAAAAACGAGGGGAGGGGAGGGGAGGAGAGGAAGGAGAAAGGAGAGAGGACGACGAAGAGAACGACAAAGAGAAGAAGAAGAAAGAGGGAAATGGGAAAGAAAGGAAAATAGTAGTAATCGAAAAAGTAGAAGTAGGAGGAGGAGGAGGAGGAGGAGGAGGAGGAGGAGGAGGAGGAGGAGGAGGGGAAGGAGGAAGTGGAGGTAAGAGAAGGAGAAGTAAAAGCAGAAGGAGGAAGAAGGGAAGATAAGGAGAAGAAGAAGGAGGAGAAGGACAAAGATGAAGAGGAAGGGGAAGAGGATGAAGAGAAGAAAGAGGAGGGGGTGCGGTGGGAGGAGGAGGAGGAGGAGGAGGAGGTAAATATAAATGAGGGAAAGCGAGGCGAGGGAAAGACAACAGAAAAAGAGATGATGATGATTAGAGAAAGAGGGAGAAAAGGAGAAAGAGGAAGGGAAAACGGAGAGGGAGAGACAGAGAAAGAGTAAAACAATAAAAATGTCAATAAAACTAAGCCATGGGCGAATCCGATTGCGTTTTAAAGCTACAATAGCAATCCCTGACGAGTTCAAAGCAGCTTAGATTCTAGATATGCTTCGAAAATCTGCTAAATACCACTCAGTATACCTCTATTATCATCCTACATTTCCACTTTCCTTTATGTGCGCTTTTCATTTCTCTGGCAAAGGACCAAGAAAACAACGTTAAGTATTTCTTTGCACACGCCACCATAGAACATAAGCATATATATAAACATTCATGAATATACAAAATCAAAAGTTTGATATTTCAAATAGAATAATAAATTTATTACATGCTCAGGAGATATATATAATAATGATGACCCATCTTTTTTTTAAATAAATTATTTAGGTCGGTTATGTAACCGATTTTAATATTACCAGTATATCACTTAAAAACGTTTTTCCTATTCTATTTGACCATTACAGACCACTGTGTGCCATCCATGCGTAAAATCTCAGTGACATTTTCCTTCTAGGAAAGGAGTAAAGCCATCACAGCCAAAGTAATGGTCTTCTTCACTCTGGCTCTCGCTGTCTATGGCGCTCATCACATCCCGCACCGCCCTGTCCCGACCAATGGCCTCATCCTTCCTTAACATCTCTTCCCCAGCCGCCATCAAGCACCAACCTCCCTGACTAGATTAGATGCTACTGCAACAACGCTAAAAAAGGAATGGTTTCGCTCAGACTCGACCCCGTTAGCGCAGCCTGTGATGAGTCGCGCGCGCGCGTCACAAGCTGCTCGTCCCTGTGTTTTCGTTCCTCTCTTTGTCCGGCGGAACATTAATCAGGACGACCTCCCTAAGCCTTAAACGACCCCAGTAATGACCTCGACTAGCCCCTCCCCTGCATCTCCCCCCCCCCCCTCCTCCGCCCCTGCCCTTCCCCGCCTCTGGGAACGCCTCGCGAGGAAAAGCTAGAAAAACAGAGTAGGTGTAGATGACAATTTAATAAAACGTTCCCACGGCGAAAACTCGTTTCGCCGTGGAGGGGAAATGACACTCCGTTAAGCCGGCTGAGTGAAGACATACGACCAGCACACAAAAGTCGCGATATGGGTCACGGTTGTAAATATACTTGATAAAATCTCGGCGCAGCGGCGATGTCTTGCACGGTAACGACGTATACACAATAACTACACGTAGCAAAATTCCTTCCTTAAACCACATCTGCGTACACCCACTGGCTATGCAGACGCAAACTACGAACGATTATTCGAGAAGCTAAAGGAACAGACAGCGCAAGGAGGGCCGGCCGCTGAGATGCGACCCAACGGACACCTCTAAGTTTGGTAAAATGGGTCTAGGAAGGAGAAGGAAAGCGTGTGGAAAAGGGAGACAAAGTGCAACCAGAGAAAATGGGAAAGGGTATGATAAAAAGAAGAAGACAAATGAGAAGAAATATGACGTAGAAAGAGGAAAAAAATGAAAAAAATGCCTCACCACAAAAATTAACTCACCACTTCGAAATAAACATAGCACATTCGAACACTTCTGCAAACCATTTCCTCCACACGTTTGACTCCAGTAATTACAGATAGAACAAGAAGGCAAAGACAAATAAAACATAACGAAGGAAAAGAAGAAAGTGACACTAGCAGCGACTGGAAAAAGTAACGTCGAGTAAAACTAAAGAGGAAAAATGACCACCAAATAACAGAGGCCAAGAGATATGACTTCCGGACTCAGGAAATATAACCTCACCAAGGAACCCAGACAGAGCTTACGGTGAGCGTGGGGTTGTGGGGGAGAGGGAGTGGAGTGACTATGGCAGGGCGTAGGGAGAGGCGGAGTGGCTGTGGCAGGGCGTAGGGAGAGGCGGAGTGGCCGTGGCAGGAGGCAGGGCGAAGGGAAGGCGAAAGGAGGACGGAGAGAGAGGCGGAGTGGCTGTGGCAGGGCTAAGGGAGAAGCAGAGTGGCTGTGGCAGGGCGAAGGGAGAGGCGGAGTGGCTGTGGCAGGGCGAAGGGAGAGGCGGAGTGGCTGTGGCAGGAGGCAGGGCGAAGGGAGGGCGAAAGGAGGACGGAGAGAGAGGCGGAGTGGCTGTGGCAGGGCGAATGGAGAGGCGGAGTGGCTGTGGCAGGAGGCAGGGCGAAGGGAGGGCGAAAGGAGGACGGAGAGAGAGGCGGAGTGGCTGTGGCAGGGCGAAGGGAGAGGCGGAGTGGCTGTGGCAGGGCTAAGGGAGAAGCAGAGTGGCTGTGACAGGGCGAAGGGAGAGGCGGAGTGGCTGTGGCAGGGCGAAGGGAGAGGCGGAGTGGCTGTAGCAGGAGGCAGGGCGAAGGGAGGGCGAAAGGAGGACGGAGAGAGAGGCGGAGTGGCTGTGGCAGGGAGAAGGGAGAGGCGGAGTGGCTGTGACAGGAGGCAGGGCGAAAGGAGGACGGAGAGAGAGGCGGATTGGCTGTGGCAGGGCGAAGGGAGAAGCAGAGTTGCTGTGGCAGGGCGAAGGGAGAAGCGGAGTGGCTGTGAGTGAGATGAAATGAAGATAACGTTCGCTGTACGCCTAGAAAAAAAATCCAAACAGTTGCCAACTTTTCTGATACGCTCTCGCCCACTGTTGCAACGTTGCAAGGGGCGTGGGCGTGGACTTCAAACATCGGCCACTTATATATATGGCAACCTGACCAACAGCTAGGAGGACCTCACATCCCCGCTGCCTACACAACCGGTTTATCATGGCGTTCTGCCTTCTCACTGCACCTTCCTCAGTGCTGTCAAATAACGGATCAGAGGTGATCCGGGCCTTCCAGTGCGGTTCATATTGCAGAAAAAGAGAGCGAAAATATTTCTGGGAATTGCTCGGAAACAAACTTTCTCGTCGTTTTGTAATCCAATACAAACAACTTCAAAGTCGTCTTTAGCCTCCGAGGTTAACAATATTTCCATCACGTTCACGATTACGCGATAGAGATGCGAAGGTACGGGCGAGACCGGAGGGGGGAGGGGGACGAATATTCGCCATCAAACAAAAGGCAGCGACAGACTAGTAGGCGCGGATGGAGACGCAACAGATATGACACGAACGCCTCCGCTGAAGATTCCCCTAAAATAAAAACAGACGACCAGCTACTCGACATCGACCTGTCAAGCGTGAGAAAAAGTCCTTATAAAAAGCCTTTATACGCAAACACAGCCTCCAAGAACGAGGGAACGACATGCCATCCCCCGCCCCCTCGCCAGATGGCTCCCGCGGGCATCGTTAAGAGAGTGTCATCATTGCCGAGGAGCAACCAGGTGGATGGTACGAACGAGAGGTTATTTGCTCCGCTCACTCCACACGCAGCTCTCGTAGCGAGGATCTAAAAGGAGCGGGGCAGAAGCCGACGCAAACAAGGAACACAATCGGGGGTTATCGGCGTGTTGGTCGGATAATAGAGTTGAAAAGGGTGGAACTGAATGAGGCGCGTACAGGAGGGGCGCAGGAGCAGGTTTTGAAATCCATCTTCATGTAGATGTTAACGACGGCATGACCACGGCATTTAACAAGGCAACTACACACCAAGCTATATTCAAAATCAAATGACTGCTTTTGGTATCTGCCTCTACGCTAGTCTTTACCTCTGGGCAAATAGCAAGACAAGTAGCCCCCAGGCTAGTCACCTCACCCCCCCATTCCCACCCTTTTCGCTCCCCCACCCACCCCATCAACCTCACTTCATTCCCATCACCTCCGTATACCCTCATATCGACCTGTAACTGAGGTACACAGGTACGCTGCGCAAATAACCGTGACCTGTGAGACCCGTGGCGGACCCGTTACCTGACCAAACCACTCAAACACCTTCCCTCCCCGGCCTTCCACCCCCCTCCCCCCGCCTACTTCCCCAACCCAGGACGCTCCCGTGGTCGGAGGTGGGAGGTAGAGGAGGGGGGGGGGGTGGCTATGGAGGATTTCGTGCGGAGATGACTAACAGGCTGGCTGGCTTGGAGATGAACGGAGAGATCGAGGCAAATGATGTTGCTGAATACATATGCGACAACGACGGGGCAACACGCACTAAAGAGATCGATGCGCGCCCAGCAAAAATCCTGTGATAACTGACAGAAACACACCGGGATAAGGGAGGGCGATATAAACACACTGAATGGGGGAAGGGAGAGAGAGAGAGAGGGAGATATAAAGATAAATATATAGATAGATAGAGAGAGAGAGGAAGAGAAAAAGGGAGAGCGAAGGAGAAATCCATTCCCCATGGAACGAGTCCGGCTCAAAGTCAGGTCTTCACAGTCCCGTGGCCACTGTGTCGAAAGGAAAGGAAACCCTTCTGTACTGCACCTTCGTCCATCCATACAACTGTCGCCTTTGCTGACATGAACCTTCCCGTCAGTCGACCCTCACCACCGCCCCTCGACCCCACCTCCCCTTCAACCCCCCCCCCAACTTTCTAACCCTTTCTCCCTCACCGCACTTTTTTCCCAAACACCACAGAGCTACGAAAAAGTAGAGGTGGATCCACCGCGCAATTCAAACCCTTGGGGCGATTTGCGATATGTTTAAATGTTCTTTGAGCCAATCAATCATCCTCTTCACTCTCTTCTCTCTTTGTCTGCCGCTTTGACTGTCTGTGTGGCCGTGTGTATGTGTGTGTGTGTGTGTGTGTGTGTGTGTGTGTGTGTGTGTGTGTGTGTGTGTGTGTGTGTGTGTGTGTGTGTGTGTGTGTGTGTGTGTGTGTGTGTGTGTGTGTGTGTGTGTGTGTGTGTGCGTGTGCGTGTGCGTGTGCGTGTGCGTGTGCGTGTGCGTGTGTGTGTGTGTGTGTGTGTGTGTGTGTGTGTGTGTGTGTGTTTATGACTGTATCACCCATTCACTCAGTCAGTCATTCAGTCACTCGCTCTGGCCCCACAAAATCACAATATGTTGCCTTTGAACCCGTTTTTATTCCCCTTCCACCAACCGGAGGCCATGACGACTGAAACTTTACGGAGAGAGAAAAAGTTGACAAAAATAAAGTGTCCATGATAAGGATTTACCAGAAATCTAAAGGAAAAGGCTAAAACCACGACCGGAGGAATGACAGTAACTGGAGACACAATTGTGGTAGAATAGTAATGTTGATAATGTTTCAATTGTCACCATAATACTATTGCCAGTTGTGGAATTAGTAATAGTAAGACTAATGACAACTCGAGTAATAACGATATTGCTAATATCAATGATAATGATTAATCATAATATTAATAACAATAATGATAACAATCACAATAATAATAATAATAATAATAATAATAATAAAGTGTCAACATATCCAAAAACAATAACAATAACGATAACTAAAAAAACAATAGCATTAGCCACAGTGACAGCAAAAACAATAAAAACTAACAGCATCATCACTACCACCACCAGAACAGCGAACAAAAACATCACATAACACAAAACGTAAAGATAACGATAACAAAGCCAGAGAGGAAAGGAAAAGACTACCCCAAGAAGAAACGAAGAAAATAGAAAAAAAAACACGCAGCCGATTGGAAGCAAGCAACTGAAGGCAACCGACTCGACGCGAAGGAAGGCTCTAACGAGGAGGAACAAAGCCCATAGACAGGAGGAGGCGATGGAGACGTTCGTGGAATAGGATCAAAGGATTGTAGGAGGCCGATGGGAGGGGGAGGGGGGTGATGGTGATGATGATGTTGAGGCAAGGAAAGGTGTGGTGATGCTGGGGGTTTGGTGAGATCCAGAGAGTGTGGTGGGCGGTTTTGGTGGGCGGTATTATTTGCCATGGGTCAAGTATCCCCATATCCAAGACGCTCACCTAACCATCTAACCTTTAACACCCATACTAGCAACTTTTCCTTTCAAAAGTCTAAGAAAAAATTCTCCCCACGACCATTCAAATTCTTAGTTACAATTTTCAATAAAATCCCGCGGCCCTTTTTCCAATACGGCATTTTGCCACCATTTTTGCCTTCTCCTCCTAACGCCCTCCCCCCTCCCCCCTTGTCGCCCAAAAAATCCTGACTTTACTCGCCTCCAATTCAACATTCTCGTCCTTTCCAAGTCCGGGGACTGAAGCCTATTTGAATATTTTTCGCTCTTTGCCTGCTCCTCCCCTCCCCCTCCCCCTTCCCCTTTACAGTTCTCTGCGTCGAGTCACGTCTTCCCCCCTTCCTCCCCCCTTCCTCCCTCCCCCCTCCCCCCAACCGCTCCTGCCACCGTCCAATCGTCGTGCAAGATCAACCAAGACCCTGCCACATCTCCTGCATTAAGGCGAGTAATTCAATTTCAACCCCCATCGTCAATGCGCCCTCCAACCCGTCGTCTCAATTAAGCAACCCTATGCGGACGTCGCCTCTCGCCTCTGTTCACCCTTTTAGCAAACACCTATTCCTTGTAAAAATAAGGAAACGAGAGAAATGCTGAGAAAAATAGATAAAGTAAAATCGTTCGGCAACTTTTACCTCGAAAAATCCTAAGTAAATCTTCATCACTTGCGCAAGCGAGATAGCACATGCGGTATATGGGGTGACGTGAGTCACCTTAAACCATCTTGAATATAGGACTATAAATGCACGAAGTGAAGAAATGTAAATTAAAAGAAAACAGTTTAGGGACACTGCTAGAGTATTGAGGTTAACAGAAAGCGAGCAGGGGAAGGGGAGGGGTGGAGATGCAAATGGGCGGGAGGCTATGTAGGTAAACGCACGAGTGTGACAAGTCACCAGTGGAAGAGTTCCCACGGCCTCAAGCTGCACGACCACATCAAGATCCTCTAAGAGATTCCGCCTCGTCCTCGTCGCTGCCACTGAGGAGGCGGCGGCGAGACGCTAGACACAGCCAGGACTCCCTAAGAAAGGCAGCCTCCGCCATAAGACGCCGTTCGACTTCTAACCGGCGAGATCAGTATGTAATCAAACGACGAAGCCACCCAAATGCGTGTCGAGCTGGGACCGGGGACTTGACATAACTGCATAAGACTCCTGATAGCTCCTAAACACGCCCTAGCTATCAAACTGTCATTTACGGACAGTGTTTGAAGGGCGGACTGTGACTGAGTGAGTGACTGCGGTCTGGGGAAAGTTGTACCTGTAGTTGTTGAGTTGACTTTGACCCGAGAATGTTGTTGGCCAAGTGTCACGGGTTTCGACACGGAGGATCGGGTTGCCGGGACTGCAACTGCTTGCTCGCGCTGGTTCCCAACACTAATGGAATCGTAAGACAATCTTATGGAGACTACTTCTTCGTCCACGGTCGATAGCGTGCTTGTGAAGACGCGAAGTCGCACTATGTTAAACTTGACACTGAATGCTAATTGATAAGATTCAGATCCTCTAAGTGATCAGAAACACGGGTTCGAATAAAAAAGTGATATCTGTATCATTCACCTTTACAAATGCGTGACCTATTGCTTTGCAAATGTCAGTGACGGTCGTTCACAAAACCAAAGTTTAAGTTGCATTTACGAATTGCAATGAACGATTGTGTTCGCGTGTTTGTGTGCGTTTATTCGTGTGCGCATTCAATCACGATATATGCAAACGGATCTGATCAGCAACATTATCAAACTCTCTTAATATATATAACTACATCAGCACATCGAAAGTGAAATCCAGAGCAACAAGAACCCAAATAAAAAGTCCAATAAAATCTGTGAACCAAGGAAGCGAGTATTTCTCCATGTCACGTTAAGCCACCGAGCTCAGCGACACAGAACCCCGGCGACAATGGACTCTACCACCCACCTCAACTAACTTTAATTATAATACAATAAAACAAAACTGACAGGCTGTAAAAATATCAAATAACGTAGAAAATACTCCATGTACCGCGGCGACCGGTACATGAGGGGAGTGGACACAGCTCTCGTGGGGAATTGTTCGAGATCGTAAAAAAAGAAAATTATAAATAAATATAATACCTGAAAGAAAGAAAGGAGGAACAATCAGAGAGACGAGAAGGAGACGCGAGAGAAACAGTCAACAGATGTAAACGAAAACAGATTTACCATTCTCAGAAAATAGACTGTTATAAAAAAAAAAAAATAATAATAATGGCGCCGTCATGCTAGAAACCCGCCCCAACTGCACGTTCCTTCCTCTCAACAATTACGTGGCCGCCATTATCAAGCTCTACTGACGATGAATAAAGAATAATTGAGAGACTTTGCCTTTGAGGTCGGACGACGTGACGGAGAAGCAACATTTTAGTCGCCCTGATGCTGCTCGTACTTCTCGTTTCCTTCATTGTGTTTCCCCGATCTCCTCTACTCTGCCTTTCTCATCCTTTTCTTTCGTTCTCTTTGTTCATCTCTGTGTGTGTTTGTGTGTGTGCACGTCTGTAGTATGTCTGTGTGCATGTCTGTGTGCATGTCTGTGTGTATGTCTGTGTGCATGTCTGTGTGCATGTCTGTGTGCATGTCTGTGTGCATGTCTGTGTGCATGTCTGTGTGCATGTCTGTAGTATATTTGTAGTATA
This sequence comes from Penaeus japonicus, assembly GCA_017312705.2. Taxonomy (NCBI): domain Eukaryota; kingdom Metazoa; phylum Arthropoda; class Malacostraca; order Decapoda; family Penaeidae; genus Penaeus; species Penaeus japonicus. Next base: position 108,145 of record BOPN01003239.1, on the reverse strand, counting down.
TCTGTAGTATATCTGTAGTATATTTGTAGTATATCTGTAGTATATCTGTAATATATCTGTAATATATCTGTAGTATATCTGTAGTATATCTGTAGTATATCTGTAGTATATCTGTAGTATATCTGTAGTATATCTGTAGTATATCTGTAGTATCTCTCTCTCTCTCTCTCTCTCTCTCTCTCTCTCTCTCTCTCTCTCTCTTTCTCTTTCTCTCTCTCTCTCATTAAATATCGTAGGTTTATACAATTCGCCGGGATCCTCCGTTTGCATACCCAGTTTAATCAAAGCCTTTACTTTGAAGATCCAAAAACGACCAGGGAATCTAATATACAAAACATGTTTGCCGAGTAAGGTAGAAGAAAAAGCGGCGGGGTGTAGAGGTGTGGGAATGAGGGGAGGGTCGATGAGAGAGGGGACTTACTGGCGAGATATGGCAGTGGCTGAGGGGAGATAGCAATTAAAACTTGTGATAACTTCGGGCTTGTTTGTGCAGAGTTATACATCTGAAACTTGTTCAGCCATTTCTTTTTTTTCAGTTAAAATATCAAAGAGATGTGAGCGCTGCGTATATGCTAGTACGAGCACTGGGGCGCTCCCGAGATAATAATTCCGGGATGGTGGGCTCTCTGTTTATTGGATGGAGGTAAAGTTTACTCTCCTTCTCCCCTTCACGGCGAATAAAAGGCAAAAAGGCGAAAGGCTCTCCCCTCCGTGTCTACATGCTTGTCTGGGGAGTTTAATGCCACCATTTTCATGCAGATTGTTTAGGGAGACAATCTGCTAAAACCTTTGTACGTTTTTTTCCTATTCCCTTCACAAGGCTCGTGTTGTCTCAAATCCCGTCCACATCCACCTCCCAACGGTTATTGTCTATTGTCTTCTGTTATCACGCCTTCTCCTCTTCCGAAATACCTGTTCCATTAACCAGCATACAGTCTCCTCTTTCGCGTATCCCTCGCCGTCTCTTCCCCCTTTCAACTTTCGAATGAGAGTCATGGGAGTGGCCGGCGAGGAAACACTCGTTAGCTCTTGACTCCACTCTGGTATTGGTTCTCCACGCCGTGTTTCAGACTATAATCAACATTCGGTTATCCTCTTTAATCTTTACTACGCTCGCTACACAAGTGTTTTCTCCAACAACGGTCTCTCGTAAATTCGGTCTGAGTGCCCGCCTGCCTGCCACGGACGCACGGCAGCGCACTCAAGACACCCGAAAAACCTGGATATGGTTTGGCATTAAACAGCCCTCCCCACTTTGTATCTCTGCGTTCAAATTTGCATCGAGAGGTCTTCCTTCTCTTCTTCGCCCTCTTCCTCCTATTCCTGTTCCCTTTCTTCTGCTCCTGATTTTACTCCTTGTTTTCTCCTGCTGCTTCTATTAATTTTCTTTTCCCGCTCTTCCTCCTATTCTCTTTCTTTTTCGCTTGCTTATCCTACTCCTTTACTTCTTCTCCTGTTCTTTCTATTCCTTTTCTCTTTCTGCACCTACTCCTATTCCTTTTCTTATTTTCCCGATTCTCCTCCTCCTCCTCCTATTCCTTTTCTCCATCTGCTCCTCTTATTTCTTTTCTTGTCGTCCTGCTCCTCCTATTCCTTTTCTTGCTCCTCTCCCTATCTTTTCCCCCAACAGCCTTTTGCATTTCCCTTTTTCTTTTCTCGTCGTCTCTCAATACCTGCCTCGATCACAACATTTTTCTTCTTAGAAACCCGGTCATCCACCAATATCGCACGAACACAAACAAAAACCCACAAATAAAGAGACGTGGTCCCTCTTTTCTGTTCCAAAGCACCTCTAATGTGCTACGAGGGAACACTAGCCTGAAAATACCACAGAAGCTTTATGACAAAAGACGAGTTCGCTGAGAATTTATTTACCGGACCTTTCAGTCGTATATCAACAATATTCCGGGTCTTTATGGGGCCCTGAGCTTGGGTCGTACAAGCCATTCCTAAGCAGGAGGGCATTTCTACGAATTGTTTCCCCTCATAATTCAAAGCGAACTTCTTAATAGTAGGTTTGTTTCTTTTTCAACTTGGACGGATTGCATTATGAGATTTTTATCCACTCAGACCATACACTTCCCTCTTTCTAAAACGACGCTCCACTTTCGTTTCGCGCCCAAATAAACTACTAGTAAACTCCAGCCTTCTTCGAATCTCATCCCTGACAACATTCGCCTCGATGAAGGGAAGGAAAGTCAGAGGAAAAAGAGGGAGTGGTGATAAAAATGGCCGCGATCATTTTCTATAACATTCGGTGTCTGTCGCTCGTGAATTTTGCCTATTTCGAGAGAAAGAAACTTTAGCATTGTCACTTCACCCTACATTTCCCACGCCATAAAAAAGAAAGCTTAAGGAATCTACCCTTCTCTCCTTCTCTACTTCTAGCATTCTTTTAACTACTTTGAAGTTTGTAATGCTCCGAACAGAATTAGTTCCTTCACCCACCCTTTCCCCTATTCATATTCTCATCCACATATTTTCTTCATATCTCACGATAATGGCAAATGGCAAGAAATAACAATACCAAAAATAATACGAACAATGAGTAATAATGATAATGTCTGTAATGTCAGGAACAATGGCAACTATTCATGAGAGCATTACCTAAAATCATCTAAAGAACAATAGTGCTGACAACAATAATTTATATCATCATTATAGTCAATCCCAAGCTAGCTTCTCTCGCAGTGTCCTCTGCCCTCACTCTCACCCGCGACAGCGCCATCCTCCCTAATCCTCGTCAGTCAGGCTGCTCTCCTCGCTTATCCAGGCCACTACCTGTCCTACTTACCAGCTACAAGGCGTCAAAAATAACCCATCATTCCCATTTCTTTAAACTCGCACTTTCCTCTAACTTTATCCCTTTCTTCTACATCCCTTCTCCCCCACTTCCGCCACCAGCTCCTCGGCCACCCTCCCTTCTCAGAATCATCCCTCACAATCACAGGAACCAGAAGAGGAAAATGGTATTCCTCAAGTTATCAGTCCCTCGTTAAAAGTCTAGCGTGCAGAGGATCCTCGCTGGGATGTAAAGTTAAGAGACGGCCATAATGTGTCCCCTGGGCTGAGCAGCGGCGGCGGCGGCAGTAGGAGAGGCAGCCCTGACATCAATGTGCCCTACGAACCGTGACACACTCTCTTTCCTTCCTCCCTCCTCCCCTTCATCTCTTCGTCTCCATCACTGACACACTCGGTAACCCTAAGACGTCTCCCCACTGATCAATTGTACTACACGCCACTTTTTCTATTTGAGGCGACTCTTGTTCTATTCCCAGGCTATCTAGACTGACGATTCGAGTAATGCGGAGTTCCCACTCATTATTCAGTTTCGCCAAATCACTTCTGGTTTGGGAATATGGCTTTCTCACGTTTACTCAGTCATCCTTCCTGTGCCACTAACAAACGACCCCCTTTCTACAATATTCCCAGTTTCCCAGTACCGCCCCTCCGAGCCAGACCCCCCTTCCCCTCCGAAGGTGCCAGTGGTCCTTATCATTCCCAGTCTTCTTCCCGAGCAGCCCGAGGGACAAATGTGCCAATCAGGTGACGGCAGCGGTGACAACCAGGTGCCGGCTGGGGCGACAGAGTGCCGCTCGCTACCTCAACATGAAAACATGCTCCTTTTCCTTTCCTTTATTTCCTTTCTATCTTCAGAATAGTTACTTGAGTTTAAAGTGGTATATAGGCGACCCGTGTATGACAATACTTTGCCTTTTATATTATTTGGTGTTTCGATTGAACTCGTCTGTGGCAAACGCGTAGACTTCAGATGTTCGACCTTAGAGCGCGTGCTATCGATCGACACATCTCCGTGTAATTTAACTCCCCATTGCCAACCGACTTATCACGCACATTGCAGAATAAAGAGGGTGATGGGAATATCCTCTTTGTCTCTCAGAAAGTAAAACACACGATCTTCTCCAACGTGTGACATCATACTATCGTAGTTGCCTTCTCCTTCAAAATACGCACACCAACCCAGCTTTTCTTCTATTTTCGTAATCCTGAAAAAAATCTTTTGTTAACTACTCCGGTAACTTCATTCAACAGAATCCATTTCGGTACTTTCTCTCGCAGACTGGCATCTCTGGTCCTCTTCAATCTCCTACTAAAAAGTCGCTGAGTTTGCTCCATCGAGACAACTTTCATCATTTCAACACGTCATCAGCGCGTAAGTGAGATGGGATTGCTGGTGTAAAGTGTCAGATAAAGAGACAAAAAATCTGGAGGATATACAAGTGTGTTGTTGTTGTTCTCTTCATCGTGACTGCCACGTGAATAAATATATAAATAGACCTATAAAGTGTGGAAGTAAAGAAAAATATATAGAGATCTAAGTCAGCTACCAGCTATTTGTTGTTATATGGCGAACCGACTCTTAAATCATCCCTTTGCGTACTGCCATTTGTTTTGTTTTTTTTGTTTTTTTCAAACTCCAAATTCATCTGCTACCAGAGATATCAACATGAAGACCGAGAGTTGTAGCACCCGAGGCATCCATGCACAAAATTCCGACGCCAACTCGTCTTCGATTCGCTGCCTTGGCGGCCAACTTGTTCCTCCTTATTGTTTCGGCCAATTTACCAAGTTCCTCGTACTTAATTTTTTTCCTCCTCGCTCAATTGAACTTTCCCATCACAAGCCCCCTTTACCCGTAACCCATTTCACTAGTTACCCAATAACGCCCTCGCATTATGATAATTAGCCCGACAGTTCATGGTATTAATTAACTCGAAATCAGAGTGTAATCTGGAGCCTCATTACCATTCCCTGAAATCTGAACAGCATCCAATTTACCGGCGCCCCTTACCTATCAACGTCCGTCTGCTTGTAACCCCCCCCCCCACCACCACCACGCCCATATCACCCCATCCACGCCTGGCGTGTCGTCCGAGCGCACCTGCATGTCTCTCTACCTGTCACCACTTGTACGTGTGTGTCACCACAACGCCTGGTTCTTGACATGCGTGATCGCCGCTATCATCGACCGTGCGACTGTCATCACTTCGCCTACCTGACATCACGCAGGTTTCTATGTGTCATTACACTTGACTATCACCTTCATTACTAAAGTTCATTCCCCTGATTGACTGCATCTGCATATATATAATATGTAAAGTACAATGTAAACTTTTGGAGCGTATACAATTTTTGCTTTCTCCGAGTATTGTCCGTCCTGAAATAACATCTCTGTAATCATACTGAGGCCCTTTATCGGTAATACTGTCTATCTTAAAAGATATCTTAATGTTTACAAATACCACATGACCAGAGCTAAATCCAAAGTTTTCATTAAAAACGACCTTTGACCTCCCTCCTTCACTCGCTCTTGCCAAGCCTTCCCTCCCTCTTGCCAAGCCTTCCCTCCCTCTTGCCAAGTCTTCCCTCCCTCTTGCCAAGCCTTCCCTCCCTCTTGCCAAGCCTTCCCTCCCTCTTGCCAAGCCTTCCTTCCCTCTTGCCAAGCCTTCCCTCCCTCTTGCCAAGCCTTCCCTCCCTCTTGCCAAGCCTTCCCTCCCTCTTGCCAAGCCTTCCTTCCCTCTTGCCAAGTCTTCCCTCCCTCTTGCCAAGCCTTCCCTCCCTCTTGCCAAGCCTTCCCTCCCTCTTGCCAAGCCTTCCCTCCCTCTTGCCAAGCCTTCCCTCCCTCTTGCCAAGCCTTCCCTCCCTCTTGCCAAGCCTTCCCTCCCTCTTGCCAAGCCTTCCCTCCCTCTTGCCAAGCCTTCCCTCCCTCTTGCCAAGCCTTCCTTCCCTCTTGCCAAGCCTTCCCTCCCTCTTGCCAAGCCTTCCCTCCCTCTTACCTCTTTCTGTGCATCTGTTCCACTCTCCCTCCCATGCTCACTCCGCCCGGACAACAATGGCGTTCCACTTTCGACAGATATTCCTGACGCGTGAGAAGAAAAATATTCCCTCCCGCATGACTGGGCGAGCGCACAAGACCTAGTATGCCATGCCGATGACTCCCAGGCACGTCTACTGGCCCGGATCATAAGCTTGGTACGGCCACACTGGCATCGAGACAATTATTCCTTGTCTTGGAAATATTCTAACCTTTCTGTAAAACGAAAAATCTTTGCTGGCATCCTCTCGCCTCATTCTCTCCTCACCCCTCTCCTTCTCGTGACCCGAGTCACCTCTCAAGTCAGGAATTTCAGCAACAGCTTCCTGTCTATCGACGTGACCTCCCCCTCCCTACCCTCCCCTCTCTGTCGACCCCCGTAACCTACTCCCCGCCGACGCCGTGACTGATTGCTCCCCCCTCCCCCGCCCATCTCGCATGACGTCACGCCAGAGGACGCGCTATCGCACAGTGCCGTCACGACGCATCTCCCTCCTCACCTCCGCCGGTAGGACCGCCATCACCTTTATCGACGCGGGAGGCTAATGTAACGGACGCTCTCGCCGCCTCGATAGAGAATCACATTTCCGGCATGAAAGTTTTTAATCTCCACCATCAGCACAATTTCTGCTTGGGGATTATCGCAGTTGACGCTTTATGCCAGTCACGCTGTCGCTGCTCCGACTGACTCATGTCATGGTTCTGGGGTGCCGTTGCGATTTCATACCATCCTCGCTCTAACTGTTCTGTCACGTGTCGCTTTTTTACACAGAAAATCTGGAAATGTTTCTAAATCGATGACAGGGTAACGAATGCCTTCAAGATAACGAAGAGATGCTCAATGATGATCTTTCTATTGAAGCATTACGTTTTCTAAATCAACTATCAGAACATGTACAGTATCACGTGCACTTTCTCTTAGTAAACGTCCCTGCAGCACTATGTTACTGTGCATTGAGCGACAGATGGTCTTGTGGCATCTTGCGAGTGCAATAAGGAGGATTCTAAGAAGTTTGGAGGCAGTGGCTAGATCCCAAGGTAACTTTCCGAGGAAACAAGGAATTACAGAGCAGTTCTATACAACTATACAGTGGAAAGGCAGTTGATGAACTCTCTCACAAGATAGAGAACAAGTGAATAGCATGGCCACCTTGCAATGAAGCTCATTTCATGTTAAGTCCAGTAGAGAGAAAGGCAGCTGGCAGGTGAGCTGCGTGGCAACATCGCGAGCAACGGATGGGATTATGTGGCTGGGTCAACACATCCCTTAGGACTGATTCAGCCAACCGTGTCGACCAGACTTGTGGTATATCAGGCTGAGGCGCACGCGGGTCAACTCTTGGATGCTAGTCTCTCTCCCTCTCTCTCCTCTCTCGCTCTCTCAGTTCGACAAACGCATAATTACTGCTAGCATTCTCAAAAGCCTTTTTGAAAGTCACTCAGGTATTCCTTCCACTACAGGGTCACAAAGATATTACTTATGCGCTCGTCGTGATCCCTGTGACCTTCCTGTCTAACATTAACACTACCACCGCCATCACTTGCCACTTACTTCGGCTTGTAATTAATGCCCCCTTGTCTTCTTCCATGGCTTTCTATCCACTAATCCTAACATCCAATCCTTCGTTCAGAGAGATTTGTCTTTCCCGTTCTTCGCATCTTTTATTCCTCGCCTCTTCTCCTCCTCCTTCTCCTTCTCCTTCTCCTTCTCCTTCTTCTCCTCCCCCTGCCTCGATGGAAGCTTCTTTTTAATCGTTATCCGCATTTAATCAAAGACCCTTCTCCCTCCCTCCCAAATGATCGCCTTCCACTTTCTTTGCCGGCAATGTTCTTCCCTTTCATTTACTCTCATGACCACCTATCGCCGTCTTCTATTTCCCTTTTCGCTAACCATCTTTCATCTTCTTAGCCATCCATCTTCTTCCCATTACCCTTTTCTCGTCTATCATCTGTTCCGGCTTGAATCATTTTTGTTTCCCTTCTCTGTCCAGTTTCCTCCAGCTGTCCTCCCCTCGGTTTCGTCTCCCATAAATCCTAGTCTTCTTGAAAACCATCTCTCCTCTTCCTCCTTTCTCTCTTCTTTCCTTCTCCTCTTTTTCTTTCTTCTTTGCACCCTGGCTTCCAGCTCACCTTTTTTACCTTGCCCTCTCCGCCCCAGCGACCCGCGCCCCCACTTGCATCAGCAGAAATGGTGCCAACTAATGTAATAAGACTGAGCTCACATACATGACGAAAACACCATAATACCCGCTCCTAAAAATGTCATAAAAGTTGGCTAGAAAATAAGCTCTTGTTTTCAGTAGAAATATTTTCTGGGGGAAACTCAATAAAACACATTTCTGAGATAAGTGTCTAAAATACAATATGAATAAATACATAAACCAATTTATATACAGATAAACAGATACGTAAATGAATATATAGAGTTAATTAGAACATTAATATTCTCTATCCTTGACATACTGTCCTTGAGTCTGATAATAGTAAAACCACTTTCTTACATCGACAAGAAAAAGTTTCACTTTACGAGACTACAAAACAAGACTCCTTGATCTGAGCTTTAAACCACGCCATAAAGACAACTTTATATAAAAATAATAAAAGAAATAAAAATCCAAGTTTTAACGAGTAAAGTTTTCTTAATCTACACAACTACTGGAACCCAAGACGACACTAAGCCACAAAGGCCCTACAATTGACAAGGGTCCTGCAGTCGGCCCGAGGCTCTGCGACTCTAGCACCAGTTATTGGCCATATACAGGGGCCCAGGTGTAACAACCCGCACCAACACGGACAGTTAAGGCATACGTGCGCAGATCCCTGTTGTTAGCCGTAAGCCAGGAGATATCGCTTACTGTCTACACGTTGCCGCTGCACTTCCACTGCCCATCTCTCCATCCAGGCTTACCTAAAATAAGAAAAAGGAAACTATGTTAGTTAGAGTTCATCGTCAAATGCATAGTTTTCGAACATACGTGATAAATGTACTAGCAACAAGTTTCGCGTGTGCAAAAGAGATCGGCAGTTATGCTTCCATCTCTCGTTACCTAACATTTACAATTGTAACGAGCTTAGGTACAGGATGCGAAACGCATTGTGTTGCGTGATGTTAGACATTGTCTTCAGCCAAAGTGTTACTTCGCCGGTGTTACAGGTGAGAGTTACAAGGCTTGGGTTGTGATGTGTTACCTGCACCGTTGTTATTAAAGATGGGATGCATTGTTGCCAGGGGTTAAATATCAACACCTCCGTACTGAGGGTGAAGTATGTATTGTTATTTCCCCATACTATGACCTATATAGTGCTGATGGTGACGGAAGTGAATTTACATGTTACGCACATGAATAGGCAATTTCTAATCAGCATTTCTTTCCCACGATGAAATGAGCTGGATGTTCGGAATATGTGCATCAAGTAGGAACTACTGGAGGTGACAATACATTACAACGAAGGGAATGTGTCATCGGCGTTTGCCATCCACCTTAACACTCTGATGTTTTATGTAACGCTCCGCCCTCGCATATTCTGTCCAGGCTCATATCACTTACCTTCGCTCCTTAGTTTACGCGGTAACCTTTCGCTAAAAGCACCCAATATTCCGTCAAAACAGGCAGTCTTCATATCCATACGAAACTGATCCCTGTCTATAGCGGACACACACCATATTCCAGGGATGTGAACAATGCAATTTGTGATCTAAAATAGTGTGTTAACCCGGTGTTGTTAACGTCCAGTGTGTTTACAACGCCATGATTTTTTTTATTCATATTGTAAATTTTACAATTACGTTGTTGCTGTCCATGTTCTATAATGCGAGATCCATGCCATTAATTTACGACATCAAAAGCAACTCTTCCATTAGATCTTTCAGTCTGAAGACAATGCAATTATATGGATTAAACATTGTCACCAAAATGACCTATGAAATAACTATTCTGCCATGCTAATTGATACCAAAGGGAATCATATGTTTTGAAACTGCACACATTTGAATTTGAATTCGTACCTGCACAACGCAGCACAAACTTATGTGACATTAACCAAGCAACACTGCGCATGATGAATCACCGTGGTGACCTGTGCGACCCACAGGCACAGGCTGGGAAGGACCCACATTCCTGCTAACGGACTGACACAACAGGCAGCGGCAGAACCTGCCACCTCTGCCATGTTGGCGAAGCTGGTGGGCGGCTGAACAAAGGACAGGGCACAGAGGGATCGACACACGCCTGCTACAGCCAGACCGTCGATGAACTTTTCTTTCTTTCTTTTGCATTTTGTAGCGACACATAAGACGAGTCATTTGTATGAACAGATACTTAAACATGGAAACAGTAACTCAAATTTATACAAACATTTTAATACCCTCTTTATCTAAGAGTTTTCCCCTCGGTAACTGTAGAAAAAAATACAACTAAATTAAGAGTCCGCATGATACTGTGGGCCCTGCGTTGAAGATTCTTTAACAACCACAATCACCTCCACCTTCCTCGCCCTCGCCCTCTCTAGCAGCCTAAACAAACAGCTCCATAAAACACCCAGGCTTGGAACCCGTTTTATTCCATTCAACATGCCGTTAGTATAAAACCACCATAAACTGTCTCAGGCTAGATAAATAGGTTTCCGACGACCCCTTACTGCCAATTTCATTTTCACACGTGGTTGGGTAAGGCTATATATATTTTTTTTGTTTTATCAATCCCATATCAAAGAGTAGAAAACCAATAATCTCCTTCAAAACATCATAGAAAAGTCCCCTTCCTCGACAGAACATCGAGCGCCTGCCCGCCCGCCCACCCGCCCCACGAAGCCTCACCACGGAGCCCATCCTCACCGCCGCTTCCCATTCACGGGCTGACAGAGGAACCCGGCGAGGAAATACACGCGCTCGTAGTGACTCGTGGGTGTTTTTTCTCTCTCTCCTCTTTCGTTAGTTTTATTTCTTCTTATTTTTCTCTTTCTCGTCAGTTTATTTTTTCTATTTTTTACCAAGCAGGTTTTTTTTCTTTTTCGTCGATTTTGGTTTATTTGTTGTTGTATTCCTTTGTTCGCGTCCGGGTTCTTGGATAACTGAAAGAAGAACGAAGGAGGAAAGGAGACGGAGATGACGGTGGAAAAAAAGACGAAAGAGAGAAGGAAATGATGAAAAAACGAGGTAGAGGAGGTTGAGGTAAACAGGAAGAGAGAAGATAGGAGAGATGGAGAAGAGAAAATGCAAAAAGGAGAGACGAAAAGATAAAGGCGAAACAAAGAGAGCAGAGGAAGAGAAAACGTAAAAAAAGCAAGAAGAGACATAGTCAAAGCAGACAGAAGAACAGCGAAACCAGGAAGAAGAGAGCCGAACAAAACAAGGGAAAAAACGACCAAAGGCTCGAACAAAAAGCGAGAGAGATAAAAACCCCAAACACCAGAGTCGAACGGACGGCCACTAGGAAGAGCGGCGCACTGTAGCTCGAGGCTCAGCCGGAGCATGACTATTCAAGACACGTCGTGGCGTTCCAGGCAGCTTCCCGAACGCCGTAGCCACCAACCCTCAAGGAAGAAGGACGCCCCTTCTCGCCCTCGTCCTTCTAATCTATTTCTCTTCCTCTTCCCCTTCGTCATTTCGTCGCCCTCCTCATTCTCTCACTCTCACTTATTCGTCGTCGTCCTCGCTCCTCTTCATCGTCATCACCATTACCATCAACATCACCATCACCACCACCCCCACCATCACCACCATTATCATCACCTGCCCCCTTCTCACCCCCCCCCCCCCTATCTTCTTCTTCCCCCTCCGCCCTCTCCCCCAATTCGTGACTTCGCTATTCCCGCTATTCATCACGAAGTCAGGTCATTTGTATTCATCTAACGCCTCCCGAGTGACAAGCTGTCGCAGAGTACCTTGTAAGTCGAAGAAAGGGGAGAGGGAGGAAGGTGGGGGGGGGGTGTCGTCTTTGTAATACCCGGATGGTAAACTCAACAGTACTGGCAACACGATGGGAATGACGAAGAAGAAGAGGAGGAAGAGGATGGTGGGGGAGGAGGAGGATGGTGAGGGGGGAGGATGATGGTGAGGGGGGGAGGAGGAGGAGGGGGGGGACTTTGATAGAATTCAACGTAAAAGAAGCGAGATATTCCTCGGGTTCATTCTCCAGCCCCTAGACTGTCTTAACTCTCCAAACCTAAGTTCTAGGAACCCTTAGCAGTCCTCGAATAGGTTTTCAACTTTCCTGATTGACCAGAGTTTCACCGCCGCTGACTGAACTTGATTTTTTTGCTTTTTTAAGAACTTCAAAGGATAAAAAAATCAGGAAGTCACATTTTGCCATATCTTCGTTCCATTTCCTTGCACATTTCACTCTTTCACACAACCCCTTTTCTCCCCTCTCCCACCACAGCGTACCGCACGCTGTGGAAATTTAGTTTCCATAGTGTAATCTAATCTCCTGTCATCCTTCCCAAGTCCCTGCTAGAAATATCCCCCGCAGGACCAGCTTCTCCGAGATCCTACTTTCTTAATCTTACGATCTGGCGTCTAGACAGCGAAAGAAATGGAACAGTTCCTCTTGCGACAAATCTGTAATCATCCTTCCTCTGGCTCCCTTCCTACAATCCCTACTGCACATTATAGTCACACACTGTCACTCGTAAGCACGAAATATTGTAGCAGAAGCCATGTTAACGATATTGCAAGAATAAGGCTTCATTCCGCCGGCATTTCCGACACAAGACTAGGCCCTACCCTGGTAAGGGAGAAAAAATGTAATTAACCCTCGTTGTCGAAGTTTGCCGCCTGTGACGTCATTACGCAGTTCATAACTCTGTGCATATCACAACTTCTGCGAGTCAGGGCGAAAAGAGGAGGGAAAGGGTTGCGGGGCACTGAAGAAGGCCCGGGAGTGTCACTTGAGAAGACGAAGGAAGACAGAAGAGAAAGGGAGAAGAGGGAGGAGGGGTTAACCATGGGCGCCCGGGGGTGTTCTGGCTGCTGGTTTTGGGGGTCCCCAATGCCAAGTTCACTGCCAAGGTTGAAAGGGCATAGACCTGGTGACGGCCAACGCCTGCCTCTCGCCCAGCCGGTCGCGGCCCCGCCCCTTCGCCTCCCTTTCCACTTCCTTTGACTATAGAGCGGCCACGCCTCCCTCGGGGAAGGGAGAGTTTGATATATAGCATAAACACGTACAGATCACAGTCTCTGAAGGAGCATATGGCATAAGAGACCATAAATCATACGGGAAATAAGTCAGAAAAGTGACTGATAAATATCGCATCGAACGAAGGAAGCATAAAGGTGAAAAGCAATAGAACGTAAAAAAAGATAAAAACGTGAAAAAGAAAACCAAGGTAGAGGGAGAGAAGAAGCGAGGGATGATTCACGAGAAGAGTGAGAGGAAAGGCAAATAGAGCGAAGGACGGGGAAGAAGCGATTCGAAGGGATAAGCCAAAATAATAACAAAGATGGAAATGGACGCGAGGACGGAGGAGGTCTAGAGTTTCTTCCACCGTCTTTGCGAAACTGTCGACGATAAGCTCACCGCAGCGTGAACCAGGTCAAAAACATTTTCTCAAGAAGGAAAGCGTGGACAACGAAGTACAAAAAAAGAGAAAATGGTGCCCGCTTGACAAGCCAGAGCAGGACGTTTTCTTCAAACTTACTATCCCTGTTGCTATCGTTATTACTTCAGTTTTTGAGGCTATGCAAATAAAAGAACGCAAAAATCATTCCCTTGCTTCTTCCCCCGCACACACACGCTCCGTCATCTTATTACCATGCAAAACTTAGCGTTGGGGGTAGGAGGGAAGGGGGGTGACGGACTCGCATCGCCCCCCTTCCCAACGCCCCGCGCTTGTGACAAAGTTCTGTTCCATCTAAGTCCTCGACCGAGCCATTGTCAAGATTCTTCAAAGTAAGTTTTACAGTATTCTAAAAAAGAAGATTTCAGCAAGTCGTCAAGGTGTAAGCTGTCACCTCCATCCCCCTCACTCCCCCAGTCACCCGAGACGCATTTCCTCCCAGCAGCGAGTCGTTAAGATCTAAAGTCCCAAGGACCTTCCTCCTCCCGGGGGCGACGCTCCTCCCTCTGCCCCCCTCCTCGCCCCTGCCTGCTCCTCCCCTCGAGGACATACCCTAGAGCTATCACTTTTAGAATACTTTTTGTTCCTAAACTGCTTCACTGGCGTCTTGAAAGTGTCGTTAACAATACGGAATGAAGTAGGCATTGGAGTAACACAGTAAGCCCGAGAGGAGCTCTCTATCCGCTCAGGCAGATGGGGGGGGGTTAAAAGAGACGTAGAAGATAGAGAACGGAAATGAGATGAAGAAGTGGAGAGAATGTGGAGATGGAAGACCAAGAGGAGGGAAGATGGAGACAGGAGATCGAGAGAGAGTTGGGGGAAACGGGAATATAGGGGTGAAGGAATGATGAAGATGATGTGAGGAGATAGAGGAAGGAAGATGAAACGAGGATCCATAGATCGGCTAAGGGAGAGACCGAGATATGAGAGACAAACTATTGCAAGAGCGAGCGGAAATTTGGTTACAAAGAGCGCGAGAAAAAAAAACGAACCGGGACGATTTACGAGACAGAGAGGAAGAGAAGTGAAAAAAGGAAGTATTAAAGGAAAGAAGAGGATATATGGGAACTGCGATCTTAACTCACATCGCGTTTCGGGAAGGGGGAGACAAGACGATAACAGGAGCGATAAGAGGATCAAGGACTTTGAGACGGAGAGAAGAAACAAGAGGGAGGAGGATTGGGAACTGAAGGGTAGAAAGGGGAAATGAAAGGGAGAAGGACACAGAGAGGTGGGGAATTACACATAAAAGGGAAAGCACGAATGAAGGGTACGGCAGGCGACACACCAATAGCCAGGAGGACCGTCCGACTGCAAAGCAAGTAAACAGACTAAGGACAAAGGAAAAGGTGCGGTAGAGTGCAAAAACCATCAAACTAATACCTTAGCAACAGGGGGGCGGGCGGGGAAAGGGAAGATTACCTCAGAAAGGATGAGACAATTACCAAGAAACGGAAGTATTAAAACTGAATGGGCAAATCCCCCCCCCCTCCCCGTCTCCCGACACAGACACAAACCTTTAAATCTAAAACAAAAACAAAGGCAGACAACAGCAGGAACGAGGTGCGTCAGGTAGTATTCCCACCAAGGATTCCCTTCCCTGACCTCCTGCCTCCGAGGGGAAGCCGGCGAGCCATACTTCAAGCACGATGATAATCAGCGCAAGGGGAAGGGGGAGTGGGGGGTATGTGCTGTCAATTTTCATACATGGTAATTCTTCAGTTGTCTTAATGCTAAATCTCATGGGAATACTATCTTTGATGGAGAAAAATATATAAAAACAGGAGAGCAAGATAAACGGAGGGATACCTAATTTGATTTACAAAATAAGCAAGACTAGGGCAGTTGCATACCGGGAAACCCCTTCTAAATAATGCAACAGAAAGGATGCATGCAATTCAACTGGGCTCTTAGGGACACTTGTTTGGCTGAGCAGTACAAGGAATAAGTAAATACATCTAAGAATTAATGTAAACTACGGGTGGCCTGATATCAAGTGGAAATAAAATTAATTATAGTATCTGCGAAATGAACAGTTACCGCGAAAAAAAAAACAATATAATAAGTCATTTACAGCAATACGGTTGACGTCACATTTCGCCTGGACAAAAATGAACTATATCACTGTTTCACCGGAAATGTTCATCTTTTGGTGTCCGTCTCCGGCAATTGGTAGCCAATTCGATGGCCTAATATGGACCCTTGAGATACTTCTAGATGTGTCTTACGTATTCACACACTTACCTATGTGT
>BOPN01003239.1:82500-87500 GCA_017312705.2 Penaeus japonicus | reverse complement strand
CAACCAACTAAAAGGTATCCCTTGCAATAGTTCTCAGAGAACAATTTTTCTACAATCACCTTAACCTTAATTTCTCTAGTCACATGATAGATCCTAATTTCTGCAATTCAAGTAAAGGAAACGGCTCGCATATTTGCATAACCAAAACCTCCCGCCGGCCACCAGACCGCATTATGAGCCCCGTCGTCCCGCAGTTGTTGGTCAGTGAGGCAGCCAAGCGAGGCCTCGCGACCACTGGGTTATGGCCTGGTTCCCTCCAGACAAAATTGTCCCTTAAATGGAGTCCGCTAAGCGTTACCTCTTCACTTAAAAAGTTAAAGCAGTTCCTCCATTTCTCCTCCTCCTCCTCCTTCTCTTCTTCTTGTTTTTCCTTCACCATAACCTCCTCATCCACCTCGTTGTTTCCCTCCTACTCTGCAAATTCCCTATTACCATAAACGCATTAATTACCAGCGATACAAATGATGACTCACAGCAATTGCCACGACCATCACATTATACTATATTTGACTGTGTTCTCGCCCGCTCCGCCATATCCATTGCCCATCACAATTACTATTGATATCAGCCCAACGCTGCATAGACAAGCGGCCACGATCATAATCATTTTGGCTCTTCATGCAATACGTTCGCCATCGCTTACTCCAAACCATTTTCGCCATACTGGTGAAAATAACAGTGTCGTCTAGAGCAGACATTCCAAAAGTTAAACATAACATATAGCAGTGCCAACTCGCTAGTACAGTGCCTGCAAGTGCGCTCATGATAAACTGACTAATAAATCCTCCACTTAGTAAGGTAGAAAGCTGTAAATGTGTGAGGGAGAAAGAGGAGAACAGAGGGAGAGGAAGAGAAGAAGAGAGGGGGAGAGGGGGAGAGAGAGAAAGGGAGGGAGAGAGGGAGAAAGGGAGGGGGAGAGGAAGAGAAAAGGGAGATGGAGATAAGGAGAGATAGAGATGGAGAAGGGGAGAGAGAGAGAGAGAGAGAGAGAGAGAGAGAGAGAGAGAGAGAGAGAGAGAGAGAGAGAGAGAGAGAGAGAGAGAGAGAGAGAGAGAGAGAGAGAGAGAGAGGGAGAGAGAGAGGGAGAGAGAGGGAGGGAGAAAGAGAGGGAGAGAGAGGGAGGGAGAAAGAGAGGGAGAGAGAGGGAGGGAGAGAGAGAGGGAGAGAGAGGGAGAGAGAGAGAGAGAGAGAGAGAGAGAGAGAGAGAGAGAGAGAGAGAGAGAGAGAGAGAGAGAGAGAGAGAGAGAGAGAGAGAGGGAGGGAGAAAGAGAGGGAGAGAGAGGGAGGGAGAAAGAGAGGGAGAGAGAGGGAGGGAGAAAGAGAGGGAGAGAGAGGGAGGGAGAAAGAGAGGGAGAGAGAGGGAGAGAGAGGGAGAGAGAGAGGGGAGAGAGAGAGAGAGAGAGAGAGAGAGAGAGAGAGAGAGAGAGAGAGAGAGAGAGAGTTGAGGGTGGATTGAGAAGAGAAACGCGGAGAGATTGATAGCGCGAACGAGGAATGTAATGAAAAAAGGGAGGAAGAGAGGAACGGGGTAGAGGGGGGAGGAAAGTGTGTTCGGTGGGAGGGTGGAAGAGGAGGGATATTGGTAAGGGAGGAAGGGGAGGGAGGAAGGGGAGGGAGGAAGGGATATGGAGGAGGGAGGGAGGAAGGGATATGGAGGAGGGAGGGAAGGGATGGAGGGATGGAGATATGAGGAGGAGGAGAGATGAAGAAAAAGACAGAGATAAAGAGAGAGAGAGAGAGATAGAGAAAGGGAGGGGGGAGAGAAGGAGGGAGGGAGGGAGGGAGGGAAAGAGAGAGAGAGAAGGAAGACAAATAATGAGATATATCTTAATTACAAAGCAGTCACTGTTCCGTTAACCATGTTTCAGGCATAGCCACGCCGCTCACGTGTGGATACTGTGCAGGCGGCCCCTGAGGGACGCCACTGAGACACTCTCACTTCGCACCGTACATGAATAGACAGGGATCCGCGCACGCTTGCATGTCTGTTTATTTATAATAAGCCTCAATGAATGGGTGGTACGCAAGGCACTTAAACTGATGCCAGAATATAAATAACACTATGAGAGACTCTTGCTCAGATGTAGCTGTGAGGAATAGTACCACCACTAAGACTTTATAAATAAGCCTAATAACAATGGTGATATTATGCACCTCAATGATAAAAGTATGCATAACAATGATGAAAGTATACGTAACAATGATAAAATTATGTATAGCTATGATAAAATTATGTATAGCTATGATAAAATTATGTATAGCTATGATAAAATTATGTATAGCTATGATAAAATGATCCATAAGAATCATAAAATGGCTACATATTGTAACCGGAAAAATCTTACATCTATCAAGAAAGAAATAATGATAGAGAGCAACCAATAACAATGAAACGAAAATGACATTTGTCTCAAAGGGTGCAAGAGGAAGGCGAGAGTAAAGGGTAATCGGAATAACACAAACACGTCACTCGATTAGCAGAAAAATACAAGGGTAAATATCACAGCCAGAAAATTCTCCGAACTTTCACCTCCCCGATGCCTTACGGGTTCGCCTCGCCCAGTAGAGGGAAAATACAATAAATCGTGGGATACGAGAGCATAAAATATGTAATGGTGAGGCTGGGCCGCCTCTCCCCCAAGACGTTGCCGTGGGGAGGAGTCACACCGCATTAACCATGAGAAACCGTCCACCGTCCGCATTCAAGCAGAAACTTTATTTATCATGCCTTAGCGAGATTACCTCCACTCCGGAGAACACTGACCTTGTGCAGGGAGCGGTTCTCCTGCTCCGTCACAGGGATGCAACGTAACACGTTTTCTAGGACTCCTGAAGATGGTTATACTTCAGCTCCCCTTCTTGATTTTCTTTGCCCGAGTGGTGAGCTGTTTGTAAGTAATTAATCAGCGTCTGTACCCCCTTCTCTGACTGAGTCAAAGAACAATAGCACAAAAATCATTCGACAGGAAGGCCGACCCATTTTGATCCAACAAGCGCGTGTTGTCAGCTGTCGACGTGGCTAACACACACCCATCACCGCCCCCATAAACCTGCATGCACACTCATCCCGGCCCGCCAGCCTCCTGTCTCTCCTTTCCTCTCCCCTCTGCAGGAAGGGAAGCAGACCATTGGCTCTCAATTAGCCGCGCCAACAAGCCAATTGGTCCCCCTGCCCTTAGTACCCGTCTAGGGTGCGCTTCCTCTGCCGGAATGATCTGCTGATGGCTTCGCGCTTCCGCTTGGGGACGTTGCCGTTATCTCCTCTCCAGTGTTTCCTTCGCCCTACATTTTGAGGGAAGCATAAATACGATACAGCAATTGAAGCCCTGGTGAATACACAAGCTGCTGAAATGCTTGTGCGACTTCTCACCATCCTTCCCATGAACTTGTCCCCATTTGTTAATTACACAAACCCTGAGCTTCAGTCCTGAATCAACCCTTTAAGTTTTTTCGAGAACACTTCCCCACCCACTCCTCCCAAATGCATTCCTTCCTCCCATGTTAGTCACATACTCCTTCCCCCTCCCCCACCCCGTCACGCGCCACTGCCCACCCTGTCGGCTACACCCTCTTCATACAATTGCACAACTGTAACTGTGCCACCTGCAGGTATCCCTGGACCTGGAAACAGGGAGTTGTGTCCTAGCGGAAATTCTCATTCCTCAGCGCTTAACGGGAGAAAAACACTTCGAAGTGAACCTCCACTTCCGTTCCATGGCCGCTAATTGGCTAAATATCAAGATAATGAAATCAAATGTCAAGTTACACCCCTCGTCTTTGCTTGACACAATCGAGAGCATGACTTACAGTATGTGTGTTAGCAATTACGAGACAGACTATTTTATCGTGTATCACTTCACAATATGAAACCTTAAAAATACATTCAGATAATCTGCGCTAATTGAATCAACCCAATAAGTCCCAGAAAAAATTGGTGAAGGCATTCCAGAGGAAAACTATAAATAATGAATCTGACGACTAATGATGTGGAACCAATTTCCCCCTCACCGCCCTCTCCCTTCCCCCCCTCCTTCCATTCAGGCAACATTCATACAGCTGGCATCCCTTGCACCGCCATCACACACGCACTAAAAGGAAAAATCTTTGAATGAATACGTAACTTCGAGACCTGTATTTCCAGAGCTCCTAAAGCCTGCCCAGCGCGCTATCTCCAAAGAGCGACGCAGGATATTTCAGGCAGCAGTAAACTTCTCCCCCTCCTTCGTAAATAAACAGAACTTGATGGATAGACTAGATTACTTATTTATATAAACCGAACTTTAGTAGATATTTTCCTCGGCGGTGTTAGTTTGCTCATACCTCTTGGGTCAGACACGCTCGCTCGCTGACTCACACACTGAGAGCTGTCAGTCACGGTCATGTGACGAACGACTTCTGGATACTGCTTGCCATCAGGAACTATATTTCATGCTTTAACTCCGTCAAAATGTCAGAACGATTAGTTCACGGTTAAACAGTTTCCTGTGGGAATTTTACCAATAACGATCATATACTGTATCACTCGATATTCAATTCTTATTTGTGTAACCCGACTTCAGCCAACCGATGTCAACATACGTTCACAGCATAATTAATTAGGAAAGTTTCGCTTTTTCTTAATCACCCCAGCGCCGGAAATCTAATTACGCCTAAATGGAATCTTAGAAACCCAAAACAAAAATTCAGTCAGGCATAGCCAGTTTTCAGCAACATTCAAATATCTCAACTCTCCCGTACTTGCCAGTCAAAAAAAAAGAAAAAAAAAGGCAGTAACAACTGTGTAAGTGAAAGCATGTCATTAAAGCAACGCGGGAAATAACGAACCGCAAAGCAACACACAACCGAAGACGAAGTAAGTCCAGCAAAAACGGTTATTATTAGGAAATAACGAATCCTAAGATCAAGCAAGATGAAATGGAACGAATCCTAACCGGATCAGGAAAAGGAGAGCCCTTTGCAAAGCCTCTCCAAACACGCGAACATTTTAAGCAGCGAATGCA
>BOPN01003239.1:60000-70000 GCA_017312705.2 Penaeus japonicus | reverse complement strand
TTTATAGTATGTTCATGTAAATCATCATTCATAAATCACGTTCTCCGTTCATTCTTCCCTTTCCTTCCCCTTCCCCTTCCCGTTCCCATCCCCTTCTCTTCCCTCTTCTCCCCCTTCTCTTCCCCTCCTCTCCTCTCCCCTTCCCTCCCCAATTCTAGATCCCACATAACCCTTCCGCACAAACAACAGATGGAGAAAAATGGTCTGCTAAGCTAGCCAATTTCCTCAATCTAAGGCCCAGCCACTTCAGAGCGAAAAATCCTCCCCCACCACATACTAATAGTCCCTAACACGAGGAATGAAAGAGTCGAAAGGGGTGGTTGCTGCCCTTCATAAACACGATGATAACACGAGTGAGCTTTTAAACGCGGCATTTACGGAAACGGTTGCTTGTCGAGGAAGAGGAGAGCAGAGAGAGAGAGAGAGGAGAGCAGAGCAGGGAGAGGAGAGCAGGGAGAGGGATAGGGAAGAGAGTGGGGGGGGGGGAGGAAGGGGGGGAGAGGGAAAGGGAAAGGGAAAGGGAAAGAGGGAAAGAATGAGAAAAGAAAGAGAGAGAGAGAGAGAGAGAGAGAGAGAGAGAGAGAGAGAGAGAGAGAGAGAGAGAGAGAGAGAGAGAGAGAGAGAGAGAGAGAGAGAGAAAAGAAAAGGAGAGATGAGAGGAGGGAGAGGAAGAGGGAAAAGGGAGAGGAGAGAGGGAGAGGGGAGAGGGGAGGTTGTAAGGGAGATAGGGGATGGGAGACACTGGACAGGAAGGAAGGGGAAAAGCTTTATACAACGTTGTTATTCTTGCCTTTAGAATCTCAGTGTTTGCTGCACTTGATCCTTGTACCTCGAAGAAAAAACAAGAGGAAAAAAATGGATGAAACTAAATGCAAGAACAAAAACACATTGCGACGCGTAAAATTATGCACAAAAATCACTGACAGGGGAAGAAATTTACACTGTCATGACAACGAAGCATGATAGTCTGAATATAATGTCGAGGAGAGTAAAATAAGGTGAAGAAATACCAGCGGGAATAATGTAGGGACTGCGACTGGGTTAAAATGATGAGAAAAACTGTTGTAGCGCTTGTAAAGGGAGGAAAATGAAAAGGGCGGTATAAAGGAAGGTGGTAAGGCAACAGCAACGACTGAAGGCTCAACATACAAGATGAAATGGAAGTTGGCAATGCGGCATGCGCGAACTGGTGTCCGATGGCTAAATGGCGAGCATTCAAAGTGTAATGCGATCGGGCGGGCGCTGGCGACTGGGAGGAGCTAGTCGTTAAGTGGATAGATCAGAAGACCCGAGTCCGACTCCGAAGTGGGCGGCTGCCAGTGGACGGGGGTGAGGTGGCGAAAAGGTGGGCGGCTACAAAGCGAGCGAAGTGGTAAGGAATGCTGAGACGGGAAGTGGGGAACTAAGTAATATCAAACGTAAGAACAAACGGAGTGAAAGGAGTATCAGAGTCGGTAAACGATGAGGTGAAGAAGAAGAGTAGATGGAACGCAACAAGGAGAAACAGGAGCGAAGCGCAGGGAGCCCGGTGGTCACGTGGACGGGCAGGAACCAGTTCACCTTGACTTGGGGTCGGCTTGGGTCGCAGGGTGGAGGTTCTCTCGAGTTTCTTCTTGCCTAATCCATTCCCGGAATTAAGCTTAGGGAAAGGCCCGCGGTGTATATACTTTATCTACTAATCTGTTTACCTAAGACCCTTATGGAAACAAGATGCGAATAACAAGGGAAACTCGTAGCAATAAACATGTTTCTATTTCCTCGTTCTGTCCAAATCGGTTGCATTACCCAGCAGATACGCTCCACTTGATATCATTTCCGTCATTTTTATACTCTCCGAAATAAAAAATGTATATTCTCGGTCGGCTCACTGTATACTGACTGCGTCCAGATACGGGAAATGGCTTAGCACACTTGATAGGCTGACTGAGCAATATTGAAAAAGTTCAAAATCAAAAGCCCAACTGGAACGGCGAATACACTGCTGATTGGCCTTGCTCCTGGTGATTCAACATGACATGGTCATTATAGTGGTAAGTCGTGTAGGGATTAGTGATAAACTGGAACCATAGAGACTCCGTTATTAGCGAAGTGCCGACAAGATCACCAAAGGAGACGAATCTTTTCCTAATTCACCGTGCTTGGCAAGCGACGCTGCAAATAAAGAGGAGGAAAACGAAGAAAATTAGGAAGAGAGAGAAGGAGAAAGAGAGGGATAACCGTTAGCTAACAGGATAAAGCGCTAATATTACAGCATTCGGTATCCGTATGAGCCCCTGCCAAGGTGTCTTGTCCAGCATACGCGAGACCTCAACAGCGCCTGGTTATAAGTCTTCCCCTTCTTACATGTAGATGCCGTAGGAGAGACTTCTTCTGGCAGATGGGGACGTGTTGAAGGGCGACGATGAAAAGGGAGGGGATTCAACAGAAGCCATTCTGGTGGGTGATATCTCTTCGCCGTAGAGAACAGGCAACCTGGCATCACTTTTTCAGTTCCTTTGTGTGCGACGTTGCGGCGCAACACATCCTGGTTATGTAGCTGATTCAGGATTACATCCTGCTTATCGCGATCTCAAAATGCTAACGTTGCACAATGATTTAGTCAGAGCGGATATTGCACAGTGTTTAAGGTCTTTACTTAATATTGGAACTCTTCTTCGTCGACACATTTACCGGTACATTTTAAAATCGAGTGAAGCTTAACATCTCGACCCCGAGCACCCAGCTCACTTTTTCCCCGACCTGTCACGCGCTGTCAAGCCGATACTAACCCTCGCTCTGGAAAGGATGGTACACCGTGACCCCTTCCTTCTCTTCTGCCTCCACACTCGTCCAGCTGTCCGTCTGCTGACAAGTCTTTTGACTCTCCTTCGCCCTCATCCCTTCGCCCTCATCCCTACCCCCTCCCTCCTCATCTCACCCTCCTCCATCTTCCA
Source organism: Penaeus japonicus (assembly GCA_017312705.2). Lineage (NCBI taxonomy): Eukaryota > Metazoa > Arthropoda > Malacostraca > Decapoda > Penaeidae > Penaeus > Penaeus japonicus. Next base: position 67,067 of record BOPN01003239.1, on the reverse strand, counting down.
CGGTTTTCGAAGAGCCATCCCTGCCGTACTTTATCACCATTGTACTGAATACTACCAAGTTCTGAAGACGTTTTTCACTGGAAGTTTTTGGTTCCCTCGGGGAGTAAACACACAACTGCGCGAATTTCCTCATTCTCATTCAGGAAAATGTTCTTTCAAGCCTTCAAGCCGTTAACCTGGGCGAGAAAACTCAGCGAACCCTTGTAAAATAACAAGATATTTCAGCTGCGCGGGGCTCCTGTCGCGTTCCGTGAGACGTAATCAACTTGAACCGGCGAGTTGTTTGCAGGTCGTCAACAAGCCAAACAGGGACCGGGATGAACCCTGGCAAGCCAAGCGGCGAGGGACTGCCTTCAACACAGAGACATAAAGAGTCAAAGAGACGTGGAAAAGAGAAGGGGGGGGGTTATTTGCAGTATCAAATGAGTTACTGTTTGCTAAAGGCATTTGCAGTTCCTAGCTATTAAATGCAACATTTTAGCTTTCTTTCTTTTACTAACTATGCGATAGTTATTAGTTGACAAGCAAAATGAAACCCGTTACTCTAGTGAAATACGGACAAAAACGAACGAACGATTTGCACAAAAAATGGCCCTGGTCGCGATAATAACGATCGGAAAATACGATAATCATACTTGAAAATCACAACGCTCGTCACAATGCGCATTCCTTCCTGCGCCGCACATCCCCCTGTGCATCAGGTACGGGAGCGGCACAGAAGCGCTTCCCTTCAACATCGCTCCCTAAACAAGTCATACTCTCCAACATACATCAACTTCACGCATCACGCAATCCTCCGTCGGAAAAGTCAAATTTTCCCTCAAAGAGAGAGGAAAACTTTTACAAATAAATCTTTTGTCAAGAAAGAATAAAAACATACGCTTATAACTAAATCTTTTGAAACATACACAAGTCCTCTGTTCCACCCTTCATGCAACGTCTAACCCTCTCTGCAAAAGATAACTCTCAACAATCAACTTTCTCTGAACACACAATTCCGCCTGTAATGTAGAGCTTGCAGCAATCCACCTCCTAGACAAAGGAAGCATTGCCTACTTGCCAAGCTTTATTGCATATGGCTTTACAAACAGCTTATCTTATTTATCTTGGTATTTTTGGCAGACGGTAAGAGAAAATGGGAAATGAGTTGCCAGAGCTTGTTAATTAAGCGGACCAAACTCTGGCGCTCTTCAGGACTTGCAAATACTGGATGGAGCGATGAGGGTTCTACTGACCCTCACTCTACCTTGTTAAAATATTTGTCCCGAGCTTTAATGCAATTGTTTACTTCTAATCTCTATCTCCCCCTCGTTCCTTTCTCTAACAACAGCAGCTTTCACTTTTATCGTTTTTTTTTTTCAGTGCTCGAATACGTTCGCCTGCCTCTGCTTTTCAATCTGCCCTTCTGACTGACATATAGTGATTTGACTCTCCTTCTATACACTGGAATAGTTGTCTCTACTTGTCTGTCTGTGTCTGTGTCTGTGTCTGTGTCTGTGTCTGTGTCTGTGTCTGTGTCTGTGTCTGTGTCTGTGTCTGTGTCTGTGTTTGTCTGTATTTGCCTACCTGCCAGCCTGCCCTCTCTCCCGCGAATATCTCTCACTGCGAGGTATTTCCATTCCGGCTGTTCCTCTGTTCCATCTCATTTCCTATCCTCAATCTAATTAACCTTTTACCCTCTCTGCTCGCCAGCTACCTCTTTTTCTCTAGCCCTCATGAAACTAATTAGTCTAGGAAATCGCCGTGATCGCGCTCTTGCCACTTGGACGATGGGAACAGACTGCTAACCTCGCCAACACTCGTTATCAAGAGATGGAAAGAAGCAAAAATAAAAGTTGGAAGTTACGAAAAGCACGCCGTTCTTAAGAATTTTTCAGCCATCAGTGTTATATTTTATTAATTCAATACATGCTACAGCACTTACAGAGCTCGTAACCAAAATAATTTGCAGAGAAAATTAACGAATTCATTTTCCGAGCGCTTGCAACGACACGTGTGCTTGCATTAAAGTTCCTACCCCCAATATAATGCAAGACATTGACGTAGCTGTGACCCAGTCAGATGCTGACACATTCTCCACTTATTCATCGCGCTATGATGTGTCACCATTTTCCTCTAAAAACAGCATCCCTTTTATCGTGCAAGACGATTTTTTCTCTTTAGAAGAAAAAAAAAAACAATAATAACATCAATATGATCTGTACTTAATTGGAAACGTCATAGCTAATATCAGCCAGCAAGGCCAATGAAGGAAGGGTGATAAAATGGGACCATATCGGCTCCAAACGATAATCGATAGCAATAAAGCGGATATCATAATGGGATTTTGAAGAGGGTGAAGGAGAGTGGAGGGGGGGGGGGGCAAAAATCTAATATCAGGATCCTGAGAAACGCACGACGACAAGCAGGTTCGTAAAGGAACGGCTCTCGGCGTCGAAAACCGCCGCTTTAACCAAGAAAAGTGTGATGGTAGTGACGAAGACGACGGCCATGAAGGAAATTGTGGGCCTGCACACCTGGCTGAACCGTCACCAAACGCACGGAGGCGGAGATGGAGGAGGGCGAGGAGGAGGGCGAGGAAGAGGGATAGTAGGGTGAGGGAGGGTGGTGGAGAGGGGGAGAGGGGAGGAGAGGGGGATGAGAGGGGGAGGAGAGGGGGAGGAGAGGGGAGGGGGAGGAGAGGGGGAGGGGGAGGGGGAGGGGGGGGAAGGGAGAGGAGAGGAGAGGGAAGGAGGAGAGAATAGAAGATGGGGAGGAAGGGGGAAGGCAAGGCAAGGGAAGTGTGGAGGGAGGGGATATTTCATCTTTTGTTGCGAGGTGGCAATGAATGAAAGTGAAAGTTGCCGAAAGGTTGTGCAAGCAGAGATCGGAGTGTTCTTGCGCGGAGGGCGGGGAGAGTGAAAATACGAGAGAGAGAGAGAGAGAAAAGAGAGGGAATGGCGTCTTCCTCACCCTCCACATTTCTTTCTCGATGTCATCAAAAGGACTCCGAGGCATTTTATATAGTGTCTTCAAAGGAGCAACTGACATTTCGGGCTTCAGACCCATGTCTTTGGAGGGAGATCCCGGACCCGTGGCAGGTTTCACTTCTCCTTGATCTCCTTCACAGAGTTATCCCGCTAGTGCCGCGCGTGTGTGTGTGTCAACTGACGAGAACTTTTAGCCCGTGATCAGACTTCCCCTTCTATTGCAGAAGCCTCGGCCGCCATCTGTGACGTCTTACCTTCTTCGGAAACCACGACGAAAGACTACAAGAATGACTGGATATTACCAAACCCTCGTTACATACACACACGCATGTCGAGTCAGCGTCGGGCATGTAACTTCTGTAACCGTACACTCCCCGGTAGGTTACGGCGGTGTGAGGTTACAGTCGCACAAACGCTGCTGACCAAGACGAATACCACACCTCCTCCTAATGTCTCTGACCCAAGTCGTAAGGTCATCTGGACCATTTCGAATTCATTTAGCCGAATTACTGAAATGGCGACCGTCAAAATCAGAACACTGGTCGTGACAAACACTTTATGAAACCGAATTAAGGTATTAACACGAGTCATTGGGTCATAATCACAAGTTTTATCTAATTAGCACAATACCCGATTACGTAAATCCTAAGCTATGTCCTTCAATGTAAGACTGATATAAACTTGTTCACTTACCTTAAGCATTTACCTCCCTATTCCCGGAACAAGAACAGCTTGTCCTTACCTGAAATACAGAGAACATCCGTTAACACGTTTCATCAAAGGGAAAAATTATTAAAGCTAATAACTAAACCAAAAGGAATGGCACGTCAACGAACAAGTGATAAAACTTCTCTCGTTAAAATAGAAGATACGATGTATGAAAAATTACACCTCTGCAAATAAATACAAGCATGTAAAACAAAAAATACATCCATAAAATTAAATTGCACACTAAATTTAGATATTGGAATTTCACACTCGCACGATGCAAATCCATGTTTATCTGCAACAAACTAGCGATAGCCAACATGGAGTACAAATTCCTTTCGCTGGCGAGCGTTAAAGCCGACAGTTTTCGGCCCGAAATCCCAGCCTTTCCTCGCCCGAAAACAAAATGTAAATAACAGATTAGCGACCGCCGTCCGGCAAGACAGCGCGTGAGAGCAGGAACATCTGCGCCGAAAATGGATATTAGGGATAACCGGAAATATCTTGTAGAAAACTCACAGGCAATAATAATACCCACAGGCACTCTTGGACACAGTGGCATACATACATAAACTAACAAACACGCATGCAAGCACAAGTGTACACACACACACACACACACACACACACACACACACACACACACACACACACACACACACACACACACACACACACACACACACACACACACACACACTATTACATACACAAATGCACAGACAAATACAGGCACACACGCACACGCATACACACGCAAGGCCACAACCAATATCGGTGGCACTATCTTGTTTCACTCCCCCTCCCTCCCTTCACCACGAAATTTGGATCTGCACTCGTATCGACAGCAAAACTCGCCGGAATTTCATTTTGATAACTTGACGTTACGTACCTCCAGGCTTCACCTGCTTCCCCATCCCCCGTCCTCCGCCCCCCCCCCCCTAAAGCCTGAACCCCAACCCTCCATCACCGCTTTCCTTGGGCTTCTCCTCAAGCCTGTTGTAGAATCCCATCACCTACAATACATTATTTGTATTGAGACACATCACAAAAGCGGGCCGTACATCGAATGCGTAAATCCAGGACCAAACATTTTCGCTTCAACACAAGACATTCCTAATATGAGGCATATATATTCATTGCATTTCACTTTTTCACACTTCCTTCACCCTTTTTCCGCCTTCATCCATCAGTCCTCAATTCACACCAACATATCATGTACCAACTGTATCCAAGGACGTGCAAGGATATGAATAAAATTACATTAATGGACTGTTTTCATCAAAAATACATAATCACATCTATACATACATAACAAGATAGATAGATGGATGAATGGAAAGATAAGCTGATAGATGAACTTGTACATGAACAAGGCAATCGAAATAAACTTTCTAACGGTAAGACAACAGTTTTTGTCTGAGCGCAAATACATCCCCATCTGGTCGCAATACACTCGTGCCTCCTCACTGGGGTGCATTCTCGGGAGTCATTACTATAACGTATGTGTTCCAGCATGGTTAACGAAGCGTAATGGTGATTGACTCTGCAATTACCGTACTGCATCTGGATGGGAAACGTGCCAGTTTTCCCCCCTGACAATATATGTGTTGTGATCTGCCTTGTCCAAGATATATAGCACGAAACCGCTCCTCCCTCCACCATTCATCTCGCTCTCGCCGACGCAGTTTTGCCGCCGCCCTTTGCTTTGCGGCTCGCTCTCCATACTTTTTCCCTCGCCCTCCCTTTCACGCTCACACTCCATTTTCATTCTTATAAACTCGGTTCTTCTCAAATGTCCTTTAACACGCGCAGCACAAGTCCTAGAATTATCCCGCATCGCCCTCACGTCCAACAGCCATATAGCTCTCCCCGATTTCTCTCTCTCCCATCAACATCAGAATGACTTTCGTCTTATCTTAATTCTTCACATTTAAAACTGTCGCCCGCCCGCCCACCCACCAACCCACCCACATCCCACCAGAGCCCCCGCAACCCCCTATCCCCCTTCGTATCCCCATCTTCATCCCCATTCTCAGACTCGCCACGGGAAACATAGCGGCGTCATTACCCGAGTTGACAGCCTCGTACTGCTGACTCGACCCTTCTTTAATACGGTCGACATGAAGCAAGTTGAGTCATGCGTATTAACTTCTCTTACGAATTACGTTTTCGTGTCACTGTGAGCGAGACAAGGAGAAAATGCAGTGCTGATTCCTAACTTCTTGCTAATCTCGGTCGTTAACAGACGTTATTTAATCGCCAATCCGGCTAGATAACATGCTGAAGAGGCTGAGAGGAGGAATTAGGAAAACGTAACTAGACTCTCGGCAAAAATGAGAGGCAGGCATTGCCTTTTACATGAAAGTATCATGATTGTGTTTAAACGTGAACCATGACAATTTCAAAATTTATCTGTAAATATGATTCTATGAATGTAGGATTGAAAAAATCATTTATGTCTCTTCGATTAATCGAATTCCGGATTTACTCTTAAACATGCTCTAAAAACGACACGCATTTTATGAGCGATATTCCATCTTGACTTGGAATCAAGAAATTACAAATTGCAGTCAATGAGTCACACCGATTCGTAAGAGCAAAGCCGTGTAAGACGAAGAGAATGTGGGACACGTAGAAACAGCTGGATGACGAGGCAAAAGAAGCCACAGCCCCGGAGATTGTGGCAGGATGGAAAGATGGAGGGGAAAGACACAAGAAAAAATGGATAAAATGACCAACGAGAAATAGGGTGAGGAGGAAAGCACCAACCAGAGAGTAAGGAATCACGGTAATACGCGCAGATGAGAAGGGCAAAAGAAACCGAATCGAGGCAGAGGAACATTCGATAACACGCGGAGAATAGAAGAGTGCAAGAACGCGCGTTGGGCAGAGCCGGAAGACAAGCGAGCCCCGAAGACAGAAGAGACCAAGAGATTACATCCCTCGGGGGGAAAAGGAAAGAGAGAAATCTTGGTAATTGAGTTCCCTTGATCCCGGCATTATCTGACGCGGCAATCATGGTCCGTCCCGGCTACCACAACAACCCACTGTGAGACCCGCCCTTCCTTGCCCTCCCGCTCCCCCCTGCCTTCTGTCCTTGTCCTTTCTCTTGCCCCTTCTTACCTGGGGAAGAGAATGGGGGGGGGGGGGCAGAAAGGAAAATCAAACGGGGATAAAGTGGAGCTAATTATGGGGCTGGAAGAAAGAGGAATTACGAGAAAAAACGAAAGGGGAGACACAATGGACTTCTTAAAAGTTGAAATCAATAGAGACAAGTGAAAATATTACACGCTAAATACAGCAAACGAAGAATGCAAGTTGCAAAGCACGCACACCCCTGTTCTGTGAATAATTAAGCAGGTCTTTTAATTCGACCTTATTTAAACG
>BOPN01003239.1:37500-55000 GCA_017312705.2 Penaeus japonicus | reverse complement strand
AGTGAGTGAGTGAGTGAGTGAGTGAGTGAGTGAGTGAGTGAGTGAGTGAGTGAGTGAGTGAGTGAGTGAGTGAGTGAGTGAGTGAGTGTCTGCCTGTATGGAGTGATATATAGATGAAAATAAAGCAGTTATAGAAACAAATGCAATAGTAAGAAAGAACAAAAAAGAGAGATACAGAGGAAGATCAAGAAAATAACAAAACAAAGGGAGGGAGAAGAAGCAAGGAATGGCCCGACATCTTTCCCCCACAACTGTCAAACAACCCATCCCGGAGATGGCCAAAATCCACGATAATCAGGTTAGGAACACTAATTATACATGACTCTGGTTGATGCAATAGGAAGGCTGAGGGCATCCGACTCGGCTTCTATAATGTAATAGATTATATTTGAGCAAACTTGACTAAACAGAATATACAGCAAGACATGCTGTATAGTCTCTGTCTATCTTTCTTTCTTTTCGTCTTTCTTCCTGCCTGTCTCTGTATGTATATATGTATGTGTGTGTGTGTGTGTGTGTGTGTGTGTGTGTGTGTGTGTGTGTGTGTGTGTGTGTGTGTGTGTGTGTGTGTGTGTGTGTGTGTGTGCGCGCGCGCGTGTGTGCGTGTCCGGTTGCGTGTGCGCTTGCGTATGCGTGCGTGTGCAGGGTTTATACAGCACCCAGTATAGCCATCTTTCTATTGGCATAGGAGTATTTGGTTATGCTCTTTATCAGGTCCAATGCCCGAGTAAAAATAGCAGAGCTATCCCGCTGCAAATTCTGTCAATTAGTTCATGGAAGTTGGAACGGCCGAGGGCAATATTTACACGTAAAAGAGATGGAGTAAGATAGATGTCCGACACTAAATGAACCTATCAGAAATACTTTCGCTCGGTGCAAAAAAAACTCGGAACAATTATCTCACCCGAGACCACCCTTCTCCCCTTTCCCTTCCCCTCCCCCTTCAAAGACCCCCCCCCCCCACCCCGCGATGCTTCCCCTCACAACACACAATCCTTTGAAAACACGTGGTAATGGTGTTTGTGCGAGCGGGCAAGAGAGAGAGAAGCTTCACCCCATCATTATCCCTGTTGTCGGGGCTCTACGTGTGGGTCTGGCTTGTTATCCTTGTTATCACGCTAACAAAGCAGGCGAGAGAATGAACGAAAGAAAGAAATGGGAGTGAGGGACGAAGGGAGGGAGGGACGGAGGTAAAGAACGAGAGCGAGAAGGAGATAGGGAGATAGAGAGAGAGGTGAGATAGAAAGAGAGAGAGAGAGAGAGAGAGAGAGAGAGAGAGAGAGAGAGAGAGAGAGAGAGAGAGAGAGAAATGGAGGGAGGGAGTAGGAGAGGGATGAGGCAGGAGGGAGTGGGAGTGGGAGTGGGAGTGGGAGTGGGAGTGGGAGTGGGAGTGGGAGTGGGAGTGGGAGTGGGAGTGGGAGAGGGAGGGAGAGGAAGAGGGAGGGAGGGGGAAAGGAAGAGGGAGATGGAGAGGGAGGGAGGGAGAGGGAAAAGAGGGGAGAAGACGGAGAGAGGGAGGCGGGGAAGAGATGAAAGGAATGCAGAAAGAGGATCGAAATTGGATGTTATTCTTCGTCCACTTTGCATATAAATAGGCCAAGGTGTAATCCAGTTAGTGGACTGTGCAACCGTGCATGGCGTTTGGCCTGATGGCTGCCCTTGCTTTTTTAGGCCTAATTACGAAGTTAGCGTGACAGGCTCCTTTTCCAGGCGCTGTGCTCCCAAAATATAATTATGAATTACCTTTCTCATTGTGTGCTTAACTTTCGGCTCAGGATTTTTTTAATGGAGTTCATCAAAACCAACAAGTTTAACCCTTTATTTTGGGGGTAATTTCTGCCAAACTGTCTAATTCTACCGTACCATCAGAGTAGGCACACACAATAAAATTCAACAGAACCATAAAATACCTGAAGATCTGCCATTATTTCCGTCCACTCACCCTTCTCTTGTGTTCCGTCCCTGTCCTCTTTTCCTGCCTTTCTATCACGTCTCTCCCTCTATTCTCCCCTTACTTTTTCATTTTCTCTTGCTTTTCAGCTCCCTATCATTTTCCCTTTTCCTCTCCCTCTCTATTTCCCACTCCTTCTCCCGGTTCCTCTCTCTTTCTCGCTCTGCCTATCCCCCACCCCTTCATCATCTCGCTCTGCCCCCTTCCCTCCACCTCAACCCCCTGCACTGGATGTGCACCTGGAGCACCTGCCTTCCCTCCAACCCCACTCCCCCCACTCCCCTCCCCTCCTCTTAACCACCTGGTGAGCCTAGTGAATGGCTCATGACTCATACTTGAAGTCACGCAAAGCTGACTCTTCGCTCGGAGCAGCGAGAGCGAGTGGTTTTTGAGGACGCATCGCTCGCACCCACGACTAAGAAGAGGGGGGGGGCTACCCATGATTCAAGAAGAGGAGGAGGGGGGGAGGGGCTTGGAGGACGACTCACGGGGAAGAGGCTCTGGCGACGACTAGATGGGAGGGGGTACCACCGAAGACGACCAAAGAGCGAACAACAGTTTACGTACCCATGTTTGCCTTTATCTATTCCCACCGCACAGGGTATCAAACACCTTAATAATAGCAAGACTGCTGCGGTACTAACAAACTCGTTAAACACCGACGGAACCATAAAAACGGTGATACTATGAAGCCTCTATTAATGTGTAAGATCTTGACTACAGCCCCCTAACCCGACCTCTGTGGAAGCTGTTTTCCTAATTATCCCCTTGACTAGTAAAATACCAGAAACATTTTAAGCACTGCATCTCGGAACGTTATTAAGCCATCTTCGCTAATTTCTCGGAGATCCTAGCCTCATTATCCTTAATCTCGGAGTTTATGGCCATTAAAATTGTTTAGCTGAAAGTTCCTCCACTCGCAGGACGGAAGGATGCAGAGGAAGAGAGGGAAAGGGAGAGGAAAAGGGAAAACATAAAGGGGAGAATAGAGGAGGGAGAGGAAACAAGGGCGAGGGCGAGGAGCTAAGGAGGGAAAAGGGGGAGGGAACAAAGATGGAGCAGGAGTAGGGCGGAGAAGAGAAGTGTGGGGAAAATGTAATCTGGAGGAGGAGGGGGCAGAGGAGAGGAAGGAGGAGATGGGGGAGTGAAGTGGACGACAGAGAGGAGTGGAAGGGTAAAAGGATGAAAGGGTGGAAGTAAGAGGGAGGGGGAGATGGGAAGGGGAAAATGGAGGGTAGAAGGAAGGAAAGGAGAGAGAGTGGGAGGAGGAAAGATAGGTCGGGAGGAAGGGAGGGAAGGGGTCAAAACAAAACGACAAAACAGACAAAGCAGCGAGGGCTCCTTCCGATATCTTCCATTTTCTCTCTTAAAAGTATCAGGTTTCCAGAGTAAAATTTACCCATGGGTTTCAAGTTCAGAGTGATGATGATGATGATGATGAAGATGATGATGATGATGATGATGATGATGATGATGATGATGATGATGATGATGATGATGATGATGATGATGATGATGATGATGATGATGATGATGATGATGATGATGATGATGAAATAGCAAGTACCCGTTACTTCAGTGAGGCCGTTTCTCATACAGTTTTCGTCCTCCGCTTTACATAAGCCTTAAATATTGCAATTTCTCCTTCCAGAGATTGAAACTGAGCCACAACCGGGCCTCCCCTTTCGACTGGGCGGCAATTAGGCTACATATAAAATATCTCGCAAATCGAAATCCCGCTACATTAATGAATACATCTGCATCCTGCTTATTACCCTACAGCAAGCGTTCAATTCAACCTACAACGCTCAACGCTCAACGCTTTCTGACGGGAATCACTTACATCAATTTCTTCCTTAGGATCAAATGTGGCAAGTCTTTTCTTTTCTCTCCCACGCCGTTGGATAGTACTTTTAAGATGGCAACATTCATAAAATCGAATAAACCTACCAGATTTTTCCTTTTTTTTTTTTTGGGGGGGGGTGGAGGCGGATTTAATATGGAGCAAGATAAGAGAGGGCGACACCCTTCCCGGCAATGGTGGTCAAACAACATAGATGTATATTTTCTTGGTCCGCTTTAGGATACATTTGTTATATCAGAACAACGGAGAACTATACTTAGCACCCCACCCCCTCATACACACACACAAACACGCTTCACGGCTCTGTTTCCCCATTCATCCTGAACAAATTGATGCTGGGTGTTATTCAAAATCTCCTCCCTTCCCTCACTCCCCGACTCTCCACGTGACGAAAGTCTCGCTCATCCCTCTCCCCATCTCTTTAGGCACTCTCTGCGTCTCCACCGTTATGGCACCCTGTGTCACCGCCAGTGTGATATATTCCACTTCACACTCGAGGTATATTTCATCCGCCGCTTATATGGCCAGCACCTCACACTCGCATTCTCCTTTGCGCGAGATAACCCAAATCACAGCGGCCTCAAATCAATTCCTCCTTTTTCCTTTTGGGGTAGATCGCTTTTCCTTCCGTATTGAGTTTATATAATTGGCCGGCATTAGCAACATTCCACGTGCCTTTATACAAACCATTAAGCTGACTAACATCTCCCTCTTGTATTGCATTAACATTTATAACAGTTCCCCTTGTGTCGCATTACCATAACTAACGGATTCGCCTGCATCGCACGGATCCCCTTGTTGAACTCCCTATCTCATCTCCCAAGAGGTAATGACGTTAGATAACATTTGGACATTTTAACAGTAGCTTGCACGACAGCAGGGAAGGAAACGGAGCTCTGGGAAAAGGTGAAAAGGAGAAGGATGGAGAAGGAAAAGGAGGAGGAGGTGTAGGTGGAGGAGGAATAAGAGGTGGAGGTGGAGGTGGAAGCAGAGGTAGATGAAAAAATGGTGGTGAAGGAAGAGGTAGAGGTAGAGGTAGAGGTAGAGGTAGAGGTAAAAGTAGAAGTCGAGGTCGAGACCGGCAGAGGTATTTCTCCCCCTCCACCCTCTGGAGGTGGAGGAGGAGCTCCAGTGTTTGGCCATGCAATGATGCAGAGGAAAAAGGTAAGGGGAAGCAGGAGAGAGAGAGGCGGGGGGAGAAGGACAGGAGAGAAAAACAGCATCTAAAAAGTGGCAGTTATTGGTATGAGGGTATAGGATGCAGAAGAGTAAGAGAAGGCGAGGATACAGGCAAGCGGACGAAAGGGGGAGAAATCAACAATGGATACTGGGGGGAAAAACGAAGAAAAAAGATGGGTGTAGATGAAACAAAGATAAAGTATGTAAAGTAAGTTTGCTGACGGTGAACGGAGCCGAAGGAAAAAAAAAAAAAAATCTTCACTCACTTTCGGCCTTCTTTGCATACTCCAGCAAACCCTTGAGACTCTTCAGACAACGCTCAGCGATTTCATAATGAAATTCCTCTCGGGAAAAAAATATACATGGAGAAAGACAACGCGGTTATGGCGCTCAGCCTCGCAGGCATTATCAGCTGCTATCATCACGGTAGAATCTTCAGTGAAGACTTCTGAATCGTGTAGCCGCTTCCCGTAATATCTTGAAGGAAATGTGCAATTTCTACGAAAAGGGAGAGCACCTGTTTCGTACTTTTCGTCAACAAAAAGAAAACTTTTCACATTAGCATGCACTTGCCTGCTAACGTCGTCAATCATGTGTTTCTTGTGGTAGTTGATTTCGCCGCCAACTCACCTTGAAATATTAGTCTCACGCCGCCCCTCCACCCATCCCCTGACGCTGCTCTCACCCTTAGAACAAGCAGCTTCATAACAGCCACCCTCAAAATGTCGTCACAAAAATACCTCTCTCTCTCAACGTCAGCTCCCTTTAGACGTCCGTTTTAGGTACGGTGTTAAACATGACGTACGAGCCACATCGCAATCCCCGGTTCCTTTGCACCCTCCTCCCTTGGGCTACCCACTGTACCCACTGTACCCACCCACGCACCCTTGCATGTGCGCCTCGGCCAGTAACCCGCACCTGCTGCTACTGTATATACATGCCAAGGCAATTTAATGCCCGCATTGTATTTACTCCGAGAAAGATGGTGGAGGTCCTGGCACCCAGTAGCACCCCCCCCCCCAGCTGCGTGGGCCTCTCTATGTACCCACCATTATCCCTCTTGACACCAGCTGACACACGTCACCAACTCTTCTCGTCGGCGACCGACACACGCCAACGTCACTGTGTACGTTAGAAACATCTGGACGACCATATACGACCACACGCATACAGCCTTCTCTGACCGTAATAATTATTTGTAATTTGATGTTTTCAATGTTATAATCAAAGAGGATGAGAGAAAGAGAGACACCTAACGAGTGGAAATAATGATAAAATACAAAAGAGGGAATAAAAAGAAAGAAAAACAGTAGCAGGAAAAAAAGAAAGAAAGAGAAGGGGGAAAGAGAAAATGTGTTAGAAAAAGCGAAACATGACATGATTTCCGCTTCGTTTAATCTGCAATAGCTGCATCTCATTGCCATTCAAATCAAGGCGATAAAATCAAATAAAAATCATTAGATCCAGAATTTGCATCCGCCGGGCCCACAACAACACCCACTGCACGGGAGTCTGAAACTCGCTCTGCATCCCTACCACAACAGGCCGGAGCTTGTTATGCCCGTAAGTCCCACTCCTTGTCCTGTTGCCTTTCCGCTCTTATTTCCCAGACCTCTTTGAATCCCCTCACTTTACCACTGATCCCTATCCGACATCGCCCCTCAACTCATGCCTCACACCCCACTTCCCTTCTAGTTTCCTTCTGGTAATAGTTCCTTCTCACCTCCGCCCTGGCCCCTCCCCCTGCCCCCAACCCCCTCTCCCCTCTAAAATCCCCTCTCGGGAACTTCCTAATTGTTCCGCGTTCTCCCGTCTTCGCTCTCTCTTCCCACCTTTCCTTATTCTCCTTATCTCCCTCTCTCCCTTTCTCATAACATTTTCCTTCCCCTCTTGCAACCCCCTTAACAGCGTTTCCCTCTGGGACAACAAAGGGACCATATTTCCCCTTGTCATAAACGACACCCGCAGATGGTATAAATTGTGGCTGTTTGTTGACGCACGATCCCTTCCTTCCTTCCTTCCTTCCTTCCATGGGAAAATGCATCACGACCGACTTTGCCCTGTTACTGAAAGTCTCTGGTGCTGTTGCGGGAAGTTACGAGGCCGAGAGAGGCCACTCAGCGAGCACATGTAAACACTCGACATCCTCTCCGTCCCCCCTATCCCTTCATCCACCATTTCTCCCCCCTCCACCCCCACCCCTCTCTCCCTCTCTCTCTCTCTCTCTCTCTCTCTCTCTCTCTCTCTCTCTCTCTCTCTCTCTCTCTCTCTCTCTCTCTCTCTCTCTCTCTCTCTCGCCTTATTGTGGGGGGGGGGGGGGGGGGGGGGGGGGGGGGGGGGGCGTGATCACATTTGCATTTACACGCATTTTACTTAATAGTGTCACATACCGACAATGCATTCAGATGAACAGTTACAAGGTTTACCGTTGCTCCCTGCTGTACAGTACAGCTGGAGGTGATGAGCGAAGGTAAACAACATCTCAGCCATGAGACACCCTCCGCCATGAACAACAAGCACAACCGTTACCTGGAGAGTTTATGTAGCGGTGATATGTCCACACCAACAGCCCATAACATTACATCGTGCTGCCTACACGGCCCATCCACCCTAGTCCATCCACATTCGTCCACTTTTTTCAATAGACTTTGCAGTGGCTGAATTCTGGCATAAGGGTACCGGGAAAATAATCATCAATGTCATTACGCTTATAACAACAGTGGTTATCAACAGCAAGAGTAAAACCAGGCTCGGTTTTCCACTGGGAACATTGACGGACTTTTGTTTCTCTTGTCGTAATACATCTTTCAGGGTTGCGAGCTCCCCTGTGATATGTCCGCCTCTCGTGTCCTATAAAACAATCCCGCTATAACGAATCATCTGGAAAACAATCTTTTGTCCCTCCATCTATCTCCACAACCATTCCCCAGATAGATTAAAGTGTCAATAATTCTGAAAGCATTGCATTCCTTTCTTTCATTTTATTCCTTACTGACTTCATTTTTCGTATTCTTCATATTTGTACTTTTACTGTCTTCTCCCCCTTTCGAAAGCCTCAAGATAGCCTTCCAAAGGCCCAGATCATTGCCGTTCCCTAAGCATCCTCCATTAAATCCGAACTGTTAGGTCTAGATTGACGACACATCATTATGCTCCATTTCCCTTCCTCGGCATTATGTCCTTTCATCCTCCTTTCGCAGAATGACACATGCAGTCAACGACATTCGCATCAAGCGCTGTGCCTCATTTTGAGTTTCAAAAAACCTGTCGCAACAACACAACGACGGTCGTCAGCAGCGTCCCGAAAGCGGATCTCCAAGTCTCTATTGTGCAACTAAACAACGTAAAAAAGATGTTCCTGGCCGATCCATCAGCATCAAAATGAAAGCATCAAAACAAGCGTTTCGCTGACACTTCTACACGGCCTGAGTAAACACCGAGGTCCATAAATGTCAAATTCAATATTCTGACTCCCATGGGAGGTCCGCACGGACTCTACCGAGTCACAATGCTGAAACACTCCCGCCTCACCTTTCGCTGGTATATGCACATTCGTGTACCCATATTTACGTACAAAAGGAAACAAACATATACATACAGCGTTGAAAGAAGAGAGGATATGGGCAAAGAAAGAGCGCAGTACATCACTCAGTGGCCAGTAAACTCATCCTACTTCCGTGATCACGCTCCACCCGCTCCCTAGCCCACTCCTCAGTGATTATGAGACACTAAGGAAAGTTAAACAGATGGCACTTGTACTTTGTGTACCATGGAGTCTCGACAACAGCTCTCACCACGAATACAATTTCCTCCACTCTCCCCTCATGGTAATAAAAAGCTAAACTCATTATGATCCCTAGAAAAAAAGCGAAAGCAACCCCTCCAGCCTTATCAACACAAATAATAACCATTTCATACGATAGTTAACACTTTCGCTCCCAACGCCAAAGGAAAGTTAAGGGGATGGAGGACTCGAGCAACGCGGTAATCGCCAACAAATTAGCGGTCTGGTAAAAGTCCCTCAGGAGAGGCTTTTCGCTCATCTGGTGATCGACTTCCATGCACAGTCTCCGCGATTTATGGGCTGCGTTGCAAAGCAGCAGCAATGAGAAATGTTGCGCCCTTATTACCATTAGTAACTTGTGCGGGCAGCTTTATGGGTGGAGAAGATGGCGACATGGGCGGCGGCTTAATTACACACTCCACTGCGTGGGCGGGGCTGGGGACAGGATTGTCGGTGGAGAGACGAGAAGTATGTGGATATGGATGAATGTATGGACCGGAAACAGGCAAATGGTGTGGAATGTGGAGTGAGTGGAGGCGTGGTGTGTAGTATGTGAAGCGGAGGCAGTAGCATGCGGTTAGGTGAACGAGGTGACGTGGCTACAACGATAGGCAGTGTGCGTGTGGGCGGGATGGGCGGCTAAAGGCGTTCCAGATGAATAAGCCCTATGTGACAAGCAACCGCAACCAACGGCCGGTGCACATCACTGCCAAAACCCCAAAGGTGAAAGCTGCAGAATAATAACGAGGCTTCGTGATCATGCAGTAGCGCGTTGCTCCTTTCACTGCGGGAGTCATGTTCCCGAAAGACGCGAAGAAAAAAAAAAGATTTCCCTTTAAACGGAAAAAAATCGCGATCCGCATCTTTTATAGTATACACGATTCGCGGCAAAATTCGTTCATTTTTCGTTTAGCCTCCATGGAAACCTAATGCGAAAGCCTCGCTCGGAATGTAAACAAGAGTTTAGTGACGCTTTACAATCCCCAGACAATCTCCAAGACGTCAGGCACAGGTGTCGGCAAACCCAGATGGTCCGCTGACTTTTTAAAACTATCAACACAGCCATTCACTCACTTTCTCACTGCTTCTTTCACGCGAAGACATTAAGAGGAAACGCTGGGGGTAACTTGGAAATGGAAGGCTGGCGTTTTGGCAACGTTGCATTTGCTTTTGAGTGGTCATGACAAAGCACGTTGGCGAAAATTATGCCTTTATTAGTATAGTTTTAGATGGCTTGCGTAGGCGACGGAAACAACTCTGCCTCTGAGTGATGACTCGGCTGGTCCACGTGTATATTGTCAATTTAATAAAAATCGTGAAAAAAAATATAACGTAGATGTGGATGTTGGTGTAACGTGAAATATGTCTCTGTAGCATGAGTAGAGTAAATTGTCTGGCCTAATGAACTGGAACGGTGGTTTGACGTTTTATTCTAGTGGTATAGGACGGAGACTTGTCTAATGTGTGCTGCGGCTTTATGTAAGTTGTAGGTACCGGTTAAGTTTTTTAGGACATCCTGGAGTTGCTTACACAAGTACCGACGAGACAATACATAACGCACGTATTCTACGGATGTCCTTATGCAAAGACTATGCGTAATATAAAGAGTACCTGTAAAAAAAAAAAAAAATAATAATAATAATAATTAAAAAATATATATATATATAAATAAAAATAAAATGTTAGGGAGCCTACGGTATGTTACAAAAGACGTGTATATACTCGCAGATACTACTGCTGATTCAAAATGTGAGATTGCGACCCGGGACGTATAGCCAGAATGCCTTTCGGACGGACGCGAAGGGGACCCACAGTCATGGCGTGCTTGGAACAGGCTTACATATAGTATGCTCGAGTTGGTGCAAAGGGCATGCGATGGCCGTATATAGAGAATTAATGTTACAAAATCATATTCTTCATTATGTATATACAAAAAGCATTTCAAATGAGACAAGAAAATAATAAAATTTGTATACATCGTATTTTTACTGCATGGCTATATCGATGTTAAAACGTACCAACACGCCGTGTATGAAATGATAAAAAACGATAGCTAGATAACAGTTAACTGGAATGAGACACGGGGAATGTACAAGGAGGTGAGACAGCACAAGGAAGCGTCACACAGGGTGTCGGCGCGAGGAAGCCGGCATACTGAAAGGAGGGCAAGGTTGAAAAACGGAGAGGGCAAAACCGCTCCTTCTTGCCTTTCCTTGCTGGCTAGACGAAGCCTACCTTAGAGGATTTTTTTTTTCTTTCTATCGAGTTATACAAATCAAACAGTGTCGAGGAAGAAGAAGACCCGGCTAACATTCTGAGAGAGGGAGAGCGTGCAGAGCCGCTAGAGAGTGAGGCGGTGTCGGCAACGCTACGGTGACGGTCATTCACCTGTAGGAGCGGTGGGAGGTGGTGGCGGAGGAGGCGCTGGGGAGGGGGAGGGGGAGGGGGGAAGGAAGGGAGGGAGCAGGGAGTTCTAGCCGGCAACCTCACCTCCACACGCTGTTCGGTACACCTGTAAAGCCGCGTTCGGCCAGCACCCTCAAGCGGAGGTTATACGGCTCGAGGCTATGTATAATTTATCGGATAGTCCGAACCATACAAATGAGCCCCGTATGTCAGCCCTTTCCAGCTTGCTTAAGGGCGTGTCTTGCCTGGAAGACACCTTGGGGAGGGCGAATGGGCGTGCCGTTCTTAAACCCTTATTGCCTCAGACATTCAAAGACAATTGAAAATAAACATACACAGAAACCCGCCCTTCCTCCACTCATAACCAGAAAGACACTTGAATAAAACGGGAATAACGACCCGCTAAAAGCCGGGATAGAGACCATAAGGGTACAGACGGCAACCGAGACGACCGGTGTGCGAGGAAGTGTCTTCCACAAGCCGGCAACGAGCGCCTCCCTCGCCAACCTCAATCCTACAACGCTGCGAGTGTAGGCCAGAGCCGCGGCGCCGCCTTTGTCGCACTCCAGCCACGTCGGAGGAGAGGAACAAACCCCACCAAGCCCAGTGTGTCATGGCGACATTACGGCCATTATATAAGGGATCCGCAGAGCTCCGTAATAAACGACCCCGTAAACATTTGGCTGTTTCATCTATAATCGATGCATAATCTGCCGTTCGCAGCTACGAGAGAACGTGATCATATCCGAACGTTTATTGTTACTAAATGAAATACATACACGGAGGCAAGCGCGTGAACTAGACCACAGACACATGCATACATGACGCATTTGCATACATGGTAGTGTAAAGGCTGGGCAGCAACAAGTACTATGCTATTTATGAGCGCATGGTCAAAGAATACGTTTAGCGTGAGTGAGTGGGTGAGTGTGAGTGAGTGAGTGAGTGAGTGAGTGAGTGAGTGAGTGTGAGTGTGAGTGAAAGAGAATTAGTGAAGTGCGAATGTGTGTATGAGAGTTCAGCTCTGTTCAGAGAGACTTGCGAAGACGTCGCTTCGCGTGAATGAGTGAGTGTGTATAAATGTGTGTTTGTCTAAATAAGTGTGTAAGTGTACGTGTGCTAATGTGTGGATGTGCGAATGTGTGTAAATGTATGCATGTGTGTACATGCGTGTATTTGTATAAATGTATAAGAGTGTGTGTGATTTTATGAACAACTACGCGTGCGTGTGAGTGTGTATGTGTATGAAATTGTATATGTATGAGAGTATGTGTATGAGAGTGTATAGGTATGAGTGTTTGCATGTGTATGAGAGTATATATGTATGGCTGTTTATGTGTATGGTTGTGCATGAGTATGGCGTGTGTGTGAGTATGCGTGTATATGTGTATGCGTGTGTATGTGTATACGTGTGTATGCGTTTGCGCGTGTATGTGTTTGCGCGTGTATGTGTATGCGGGTGTATGTGCATGGGTGTCTATGTGCATGTGCTTGTGTCTATGTATGTGTTTGTGTCTATATATGTGTTTGTGCACTTTTATGTACATAAGTACGAGTCTGTTTATATATATATATATATATATATATATATATATGTGTGTGTGTGTGTGTGTGTGTGTGTGTGTGTGCGTGTGTGCGTGTGTGCATGTGTGCGTGTGCGTGTGCGTGTGCGTGTGTACGTATATGTATATGTACGTAAATGTATATGTAAGAATGAGCGCGGGTATGTGTGTATGAATAATCGAAGAATGCTTGTGTAGATGCAGCAGGCAAATGCGTGTAGGCAACAGGTCAGCAAATGCAGATGCAGAGAGACCGAGGTACCCTGCCCACCACACCGTAACGGTTCTTTCAAACACCGTTTCTGCACGCATTCCGAAATTGACCTTCATCCCTCTGGCTGATCGGGCGATTTTCCCGTGCTCGTTACACTCGCCATTTTAAGGAGCAAAGGAGGAGGAGGAGGTAAAGAAGGAAGAGGAAAAAAAAAGAAAAGTGAATCGAGGAAGAAAAGAAAGAAAAGAAAGTGAAGCAAAAAAAGACGTAAGGGGGTAGTGGGTAGAGGGTAGGAGGAGGAGATACGTATGTGAAATGGTGGGATGGAACGAGGAAGGGAAGGGGGAAGGGGGAAGGGGGAAGGGAAGGGAGAGGAGGTGAGGTGATGTGAGGTGGGGGTGCCCGGCGTGTGTTCGTGTGTTGTGGGAGTCTGATTACAGGAGGGAGGGGGAGGGGCGGGAGGGAAGGAGAGGAAAGAAAGGGGGAAGAGAAAGAAAGGGGGAGAGAGAGAGAGAGAGAGAGAGAGAGAGAGAGAGAGAGAGAGAGAGAGAGAGAGAGAGAGAGAGAGAGAGAGAGAGAGAGAGAGAGAGAGAGGGAGAGAGAGAGGGAGAGAGAGAGAGAGAGAGAGAGAGAGAGAGAGAGAGAGAGGAGAGAGAGAGAGAGAGAGAGAGAGAGCGAGAGAGAGAGAGAGTGAGAGAGAGAGAGAGAGAGAGAGGGGGGGGGGGCAGTGGTATGAAACCCACAAGAGCTGGGAGGAGGGATATACCTAGAAGAAGACAAAAACTCTAGTCGAATCATGCCTCTATCCTCCTCTATCTCTTTCGTCTTATCTCAGTCACTTTATGGATACACACTAATCCTCCACCCAACTCAAATGAAAGAGGAATCTCCATCTTTCGTTTTCATTTCCCAAACTCCCTCCACCGCCCCTTCTCGCTCTCCGTTTGTCAGCCTCGCCAGCCATTTTCTTTCCCAGCGTCATCCTACGAGGCCTCCTGCGCCGCCAGCAATCCCTCTCGGCCCTTGACCTTCCTTCACGCCATTAAAGGCCTTGTAGCCTCCCCATTCACCTTCCCTTCGTGCCATTAGCTATTTCTCCGATAGGAACGACAGCTTAGGATTGCAGTCTCAATCAAGGCCTCAATCAAGATATTAGATTTACTTTGCGAACCTTTTGAACAGGGAAAAACGTGGCCATTTGTATAGCCCTCTTCGCTCATCACCTGTATGCCCTTGGGCGATGCTATAAAAACGTCGTTTTGAAGGTCGTGAACTTTAGGCATGTAAACCCCTAGGCTGAGACTGCCTCGCTCCATTAGTATTCCTGAGAGACACTGGAGTTCTGCGTTGAACTGGTTGAGTGATCACAAGCTGCGCTGGACTCATTCAGGCCATATATGAAAGGCGAGAAAAGCATGTCGAGGGGTGCATATAATAATGCTCTCGTATATTCCCATTAGGAATCGGATTTTCAAAAAACATCTACATTCCCTGAGTTCTTGCAAATGAAAACATCGTTACGTGTATAAAACAGTCGAGTTGTGTAGATATGCACTGCCGGTCATGTTTTATCTTTTCTCATTAAATAAGTAAAAAAAATATGAATATGTATTAATTATTAATAACATTCACTTTTATTGCCCCTGGTATTTTTCATATAATTATGAAAGTCTGTTGCTCTCTTTGTTTTGTTGAACCTATGATACCTATCGTTATCATAGGTTGAAAAATATGCGCAAGATCCAAGAAAAATACAATATACATTCGCTTCTCGGCAATTCCGTATCCCTCGCAGCTCGCAGGATTCTTCCCTCAACAGCTCTGGCGAGTTTCCAGATAAAACCTAACCACAAGCAGCGCTCGTTTCACACTCCGTGCCCAGAGCTCATACTGACAACAGCATCGCAGCTCTTCCGAACTCAGCTCACAATAACATATATTGTGGCCATATTACCAACGAGTAAATATAAATACAAGCGCACTGTAGACGACACACAAACCCAAAAATTCTGGAAATTGTGCGCTATCGATATTTCTCCCCTCAATTTCCACTTCGCCGTGCGGGTCGGGAGCTCATCATCTGTATTTCATTACCGTCCCCTGCTGACTCCAGGTAACACATACCAGATATCCGACTCCTGTTATTCCAGTGGTGCACCCCCCCCCCTCCCACACACATACACACACTGATAAGACAACCCCCCTAGAAAACTGATATCCCCGTAGGGATAAAACCCGGAGCGCAACCGAGATGCGTTACACAGCACACACTTTACTGGCATTACAAAGATACTACGTTTGGTCTACAATGCAAACTGTTTTTCCTCAACGCCATCTCCGTGCAACAACAGGGCTCCGAAAGAAGCCTCGAGGGAAACGTCCTGTAACACATGTGGAGATGGTTGAGCGACAGGGATGCGTGAAGCTGTACGCGGTGTGTCCGTGGCAGGTTTATGTATGACCAGTGTCTATCGTATATGAGTATGTGCTACGTCTCTCCTTTTTCATATATTCTTTCTCCCTGCCTATCCCTTCCCCCTTCTTTAATTAAACATAGAACCACTTTTGTTGGAGTGCAAACAAATTCAAGCAAAAGCTTAAAAATAGGATGTGGCCAACGCAATCCCCGCGTCCCTTGGGAGAGCAGGCCAGCCGTGTCCCCACTGCCGGATATGTACCAAAACCTCAGCGTCTTAACACTCGCTCCCACAGGCAGACATCATAACAATCACCATCGACCACAACTGCCGCCACCATCGCCAACGCCACTATAACCCGTTTCATTACGCCTCGGGAGGGGATTATCGCTACGATATACGAAAGCGGTAAAAACTGCGCCACCTAAGCTTCACGAACAACTTGCTTCTTTTGCTTAAAAAACAAGGTATAATTCCTAAGTGCTACAACGTTGAATAACTTTCGGCCACGGATTCCTTCTTTCTTAATGATGCGAAAATATAAAACACGTCTCCATCTAATACAGAGTGCTTCTTTACTAACCTGTTATAATAACCCGGCAAGCAATAATGGGCAAGAAAATATCTAAGCATATTAAAACCGGATAAAGGCCACGCGGAAGTATAGGTACACACCATCGGTTGGCGTGCCATGTTTCGACTGCAGAAAGACCCGACCAAACACCAGATTATCCCCGGGACACAGTCCTTCCCAGGCAGAGTAAACAGGATGAGCCACGTGAAACACTCAGCCAGTCCCCCCCCCCTCTCCCCATGTTCTCTACATACCCCTCCTTCCTTGCCTCCTATCGCCAGATTCTGAGCTCACGTGATCCCAAACAAAAGATGGAATGACGTTCAACTTTCCAGGAAATACCAGAAAAATTATATATATATATATATATATATATATATATATATATATATATATATACATATCAGGTGAACAACTAGGCCTATTCAATATAATTACATGGTAAAACATCTATCATTGTTTCCACAAAACCAGACTGTGTACGGAGAAAAATGAAACATCTTAACAAATACTTCTTGAACAGAGAAAAGGAAAAAACGTAATCATGGTAAAAAGGGTAAAAGTAGTCACCAGCAGCACACACCACATCAACACACATATATCGATTATAAATGGATGGAAAGGCAAACAGCATGGCAGCCGACGGAGGGGAAACAGCACTGCAACAGCTGGAAGAAACAAAACTTCCGGAGTAGAAAGACAACTAGCAGATGTGTGTGTGGAGAATATTCGGAGAGCCTTTTGTCGTGTAGCGAACGACAACTAATGATGATGATGATGAAAAAATAACAATGAACAAGTCCACCATAAAAATCAAACATGCATAAACTCACGCTTGACTTCTTCAACATAGAATTTCAATCTCAAACAGTCCACGCAGACTAAGTAATTGTTAAAAGTCGTCTTTTTGTTTCTTATTCTTCCCTTTCTGCTTGGGAAACAAAGGAAGGAAACAGACACAGCATCTTGGCGTGAGAGCAAGGTCGCGCGAGAGGACACGTGTACCTAGAAATGAGAGAGGACCTGGGTACATCGTTAGAAATGAAAAAAAAAAACTATCAAGCACCTCAAAATCACATAGTGCGGTAAAACGAAGGAATAAGTGGAGAAGGCCAAAGAAACAACAAAAAAGAGGTCGGGAACATGGTACAAAACAAGGGAGACGAGAAGTATTATCGAGGGAAAGGTGTTAATGGAATATAGACATATAGGGTGGACAGAGCAAGAAGCCAATGGAGGAACGGAATGGAGAAAAGGAATAGAAACTAGGGAATGAAGTGGGTGGAGTGGCCGAGATGAGATGTGGGGAGAGTGGGGAGAGGGAGAGAGAGGGGAGAGGGTGGAGAGGGGGAATAGGAGGAGTCACCGCTAATGACCGCAGACTCGCCACCGGCCACAAACTTTCTCCAGGTCAGAGGCTATTGACCCCGCACGTTAAGGATCGGCAAAGCTTCATCAGATATTACACAGCTCCTTCGAAGCCAGCGAAACAGCCATTAGGAGCTCGCCTACACGCGGACCCGGGGCGTACATGAAGCGTAGTGGCCTT
>BOPN01003239.1:32500-35000 GCA_017312705.2 Penaeus japonicus | reverse complement strand
AGTACTCTTAGAAGGATAGATGAGCATCTCGATCACTCCTGCATAAAGTTTAGACCTTTAGTGTCGTCTTTATATAATGACCCAAATGAGTTTTTATACAGATTCATAGCTTCCATCTCTTACATATCTCTAAGACAAGCACCAAGGCTAACTTTCACTATCACCCATCAAGTCTTAAGCCTCTTTTCTTAAGCTCCTGTAGATGTTGATCTGATGTGTGGATTTCATTTTTAAATATGGTTTACTGTAATTCCGAATTTATATGCTGTAATTTTCCAAATATTATAGCAGTCACCAACAACATACACAGCAATTGAAGAGAGGCGACGGTGTTATTCAGTCCCTCCAAATTCTACAACCAGCACAGGATTAGCATCATGACTTTCGGGAGTGAAGGGAGCCATCAGCATGCGATACACCCCGCCGCCGAAGACTTACGTAAGCAGGACTTGCAAGTGCGATTGGTGAACGAGAGCCAACCCGATATCTTTTGTTGGAACCTTGATGGGGACTTCAATGTGGAGAGAAACTTACTTTATATAATAGTACGCATGAGGCGCAACGTTTAATAAATGCCAGAAGAGCTCTTTTGCTTCACTACTCGTACATATGCTTACATTTTACTTTGTGCACTACCTCTAGAAACTTTTGATATTGTGTTTAATTTTGGCTAAAAAACAACTACCGCAGTATCTACAATCTCTTGCACATAAGCAGAACTAAAAACAGTAATTCCATATTCCTAAACCGATTCTTATGTGGTCACCGTAAAACAGCATAAGTAAACTTCAAGTTGACATTAAGTGCATTAGACACACATTCAAAAGGAATAGGTTTCGTAACCTGAGAATGTCGCGCTGCCGCATTAACGCTCGCTGGCACCTCCTTCATCCGCCTTACGAAACCGAAAAATGTCCTTATTTTTCGGCTATTTTTTTCCTCCTAATAAATGACCAAAGTTCCACTTCATATGGCCAAAGGTAAAAAAAAAAGTTTCCCTTTACTAAAGTTTTGCTTCTATACGGTTATCATAAGAGAAATGGAACTTTCTCTCCAAGACTTGCCAAGCACAAACAATATAATAAATAAAACAGCTAGAAATGACCAAACAACACTTGGCACTTCAGCGGAATATGTAAACGACGCAACTTGCAACTTTCATTATAAAATAACGAAAATCCATAAAAGCAATCAGATAGCGGAGCAATGTTCTGTCACTCCAAGTACTACATGTAACCCCCCCCCCCCCCACCAGAAGAGGTTTACGTAAACGCGACGCGAGCCATTTCGCTGGAAGAACTTACGTATACCTCGTTATGTATCACGCGGTCTTATTTCACCCCATTCCTGGAATTATAGATATTTTGCTTTTGATATAGTTGCACGTTAATACAGGAGATGCTAGTAAAACTGATCGTGTTCTTATCATCGATTCTGTAACATGATGTTATTCTCACAAAAAGAGGAACTCTTAGAAAATTGAACATGCATGTAAAACTGCTAATAATCAAGCCAAAGGAAGCCTCCTTTCCATATTCAACTGAAGGTTGGAAATTTCTTTCAAAGTTTTCCTTCTGAAGTCCAGACTACGTTCCTCGGCTTTCCTCTTGGGCGGTTTCGAACCTTCCAGAACTATAAAGAACATTGTAAAAGACTTGGAGAAAATCCGTTCATAATATTAATATTATAAAATTGCTAATGAAATATCTTCCAAAATAAACATACACGTTAGAAATACAAGGATAAAGGCACGTTGATGCATAAACAGGAGAGTCGAACAGACCTTTAATTATGTAAATTAAACAGTATTGTTCATAGTTCCCTAACCTACATAGCTGGTTTTTTTTTAATAATTCTTCTCATTTTTCCCCTAAAAACAACCATTTTCCAACAGTTATAAACGAGTTGATGGGTTTCTTTTCTCAAAATTCATATATTTTAAGCCGTTGAGAATGGAAAACATGCTCATTACCCGTAGCGGCAAGTGATACCCATGCAGAACACCAAGTTTAAGACCATGCGGAAAAGCCCCAATATTAAAATAGTTCTTCGTCAATTTTTTATTTTGAAAATCATTATTTGGATAGATATAATACTCATATCCAAGTACGCCTTTCGCACTCTGCTCGTGTCAGAAAAGTCGCCAATTTCAACGTCGCTGGCAACTCGCACACCTGAATTACGAAACCTAGGATGTCCTCCTTTCCCGTTACGAAAGACAAAGTGCCCATTTTCTTCCTGAAAATACACAAATCATGCAGACAAAGAATACGTTTTAAGGTCATATGGAGAAGTTGCAGCATATGTAAAGGATCTGGTGTCCATGACTTTATTGAAGCAAATATCGTAGTTTACGTAAGGCAAGATTCGCTTCGTCTTCCTGGGCTTCCGTTTCATATAATTTACCAAGGAAGACGGTAATAACTTTTAAAAATCATAAATGCAGTCTATACACAGCCCATTCCACTTCCTTAGCTCTGTCGATCAACCAATCGTCCGA
>BOPN01003238.1:159679-169364 GCA_017312705.2 Penaeus japonicus | reverse complement strand
ACCTTAACTTTCTAACTCTCAATTTATCTCCTCCCAAGTTTCATTTTTCTCCAGCTCCTTTAACCGCTTCCTCTTCCGTTTTTCACGCTTCAAAAAAAAAAAAAAAAACTTATTTTAGTAATTTCAATTAAATTTCGAAGAACTTAATTTTAAAAAGTATATATATATATATAAATTATCCTTATCCCTAAACACAACCTTCAACGTCCAGACCCCAGACCCCTTCCTCCCCACCCTCTTCATCTTACTCACCCTCAAGACTGCAAGCAGACTACAATCAACAACACCAAGATTTCGTCACCACCTTCCGACGTGGCAGGCCTGAGTCCCTGAGTTTCGAGTGGACATGACAACAAATTTACAAGTCAGACAGGGAGTTTCTTCCTCCCTCTACTACAACTACATTTTCCTAACTGTTTTCTTCACCTCAACTCTTCATCAGATTTATCTGTCCCACTTCCACTTCGGTGGAGATTCCAGTACACAGTACGATTATTCACCTGGTCCGCTTCGGCCCGCCAAGTGGTCGTGCGATAAGGGAGAGCGAAGTATACACGGAGTGGTTTCAGGGACGGAACATCTTACAAACTTACCTCGGATTTTAACTCGATTGCTCATGATTATGCAGTTGCATTCATGCAACTGCATAAGGCGGGCACGCGAGTTTAAGAACGGGTAGGATGGAGATGCGTCAACGGAAAAAGGAAGAAAAAAAATAGCCTCTGATTTCTTTGATTTAATTTTTATTTCTTTAGCCATCCTGTTCCTTTTTACCTCATTTTGTTTTGTTACGTTTTGTTCCTTTTTGTTCAACCTAATCCTCTCACCAATGCAGCCTTTCCCTGCAATATCAGCCTAATACAGCACACATCTAACCATGCAACCCCCTGCCCTGTAGTTGCACACTCCACCTGCAACCCAATACTGACTGCATCATCTTACAACCTTAATAGTTGCACCACTGCACTGTAACCGCAATAATGACACCCATTGCAACCTTAATAGTTGCACCATCTGTACTTGAACCGCAATGATATTGCACCCCTTGCAACAATGACAGTTTCCTCCAGATAGATGCTTGCTTGCTTTTTTTATGTTTTGCTTGCTTGCTTGCTTTGCTTGCTCGCAACTACATACTGTCAATTTTGCATATCTAATAACTGTATCACATATTATTTTCTTCTGTGTATCACCATTATCATCATCCTTAATATCTCTTTTGATTTACTACATACTCTCCGTTCGTACCCTCCACCTTGAACAGTCAGACCCAGTTGTCACAATTAAACCACCCCCACCAGATGAACCATGAACCGCTCATTCGACCTCTCATGACCTCACCCATGCAGCACCTCCTCGCCACATCATCATCACCAGTTGCTCTTTGCCTCTATCCAGCCGCTCCCTCTTCTTCAGCCATTTGTTTTTGATTTCGTATTTGTTCCGCTTTGTTTCGTTCTTGTTTGATTCCATGTCTAAGTTAAGTGTTTAAGTCTAGTTTTAGTACCATAGTTTATGTTCAATTTCATGTTTTAGTTTTTGTTTCTAATTTTAAAATTCAATGTTTTCCTCGTACACTTAACTTTAATGCCTATATTTGTCTATACTTTAATTAATTAGCCTTCAGCTATTTTACTCATTCACACCAGGCCACAAGGTCGCATTTGCCCCAGTCTCCCCCACACTCTTCGCGGCTTCCCACACTCTCTGCCATAGAAAACGGGAATCCTTATATATTCCGATATTAGAGCACAGAAAAAAAATGGAAAGTAGGGACATTTAGCAGGCAAGCGCGAGAAATTATTCGCAAACACAACCCAAATATTATATTCATAGGTTGTATCTCTTCTGATGAAATCCTCCAATAACCGATGAGAGGTGTAATAAAAGACAAAACGATGATGACAGCCGTAGTGAATATTTTACATTTTACATTGGTTTTGTGTGTGTTTATAAAACATGGATTATATTTTCTGGATTCGTATGGAATGTATCCGGGTGTATATTCATATATATATCCGAAAGTTTATCGATAAGTATTCACAACAAAGACACGTAAATTATTTAGATACGAGAGGATGAAAAAAGCTATGTATGCGGAGCTTATGTGTTACTTTTCATTTACATCATAACAAGAGTAGGGTAAGACTTAGTTAAAGAAGAACTTTCTCGAATATTTAGGCTGCGTTTCCACCAAGTGAGTCTCGTCTCGTCAAGTCAGCGCGAGTCAAGGCGCGTCACGACTCGCCACCCCAGTTCACATTTGATTTCTATGGATTTGACGAGAGGCCGTTTCCACCAAGCAAGTCTCGTCACGTCTCGTCTCGTCTTGTCTCGTCGCGTTGCGTCGCGTCTCGTCACGGATAGGGTTGGACCCATTTTTTTCATCAGTCACGGCTCGTCAGCGGTGGTGTGAACATCATGGAAATCGAACTCCTGATTAACTTAGTCCTAAGACTAAGCAACTACTAGACTAAGACTACTTAGACATGTATATATATATATATACATATATATGTATGTATATACATTTATATATATACTTATTTGCATATGTATATATATATGTATATATACATATATATACATTTATATATATATAAATATATATACATATATATATATATACATATATATATTTACATATATACAGATTTGCATATGTATGCATATATATATATACATATATATGTATATATATATGTATATATATACATATATATGTGTGTGTACATATATATATATATATTTATATGTATATATGATATATATATATGTATATATATGATATATATATATATATATGATATTTATATATATATATATTTATATATATACTTATTTCCATATGTATATATATAGATATATATACATATATATCTATATATATTTACATATATACATATTTGCATATGTCTGTGTACATATATATATATATATATATATATATATATATATATATATATATACATACATGTACATATATATAAATATATATATATATATATTTATATATATATGCATATATGTATATATATATATGTATATATATATTTGTATATGTTTGTATATGTATATATATATTTGTATATGTATATATATATATATTTATATATGTATATGTATATATATATGATATTTATATATATGTATATATATTTATTTATATGTATATATATGATATTTATATATATATATATTTATATATATTTATGTTTATTTATATATATATACATATATATAAATATATATATGTATAATACATCTAAGACAACTACTTAGATTAAGCAACTACTGCAGGAAGCAATTGTGCGTCCATCCTCTTTGAATTCTGGCGGGGAACTGTGCAGCGAAACCCGCCAGTTATCGCATTGGCATGACGAGGGATGACGATGTTGGTGGAAATGGGGTTTCGTCAAGTCATCACGCGTCAAATGACTCGCTCTGACTTGACGAGACGAGCCTTAGTAAAGCAGATTACAAAGACAGCGACAAAAGAAGTATTAAACTTCCTACATAAAAACCATAACATGCCACCGTAAAAAACAACGTTCCGTAGAAAAGGAATGTCATATCGACACTGCAGGATGTATTATTGTCAATGAATAAAGAATACTAACAATATTGATAATGATGATGATAATAATACTAATAATGAATGACGCGCGCACGAGCAGGCTCTCTACCCTCCATATATAAGCAATGGGATGGGAATTTTCCTATTCATATCGTGAATAACCTACAACGAATTCAGCGAATAGAAGGAAACCCATCGGAATGACTAACGAAGAAGTCCACACTGGTTAGTATTGCAATGAAAGATAACGATAACAGGGGAAAAAAAAGGTAATAATGAAGAGTATATATTAAACAAATGTGCACTCTCACTTTTCAGAGAACCCCGCGGCTCAGTATGAGTACACATGTTCCCCTCCCCCACCCCCTCCCCCTCCCCCTTACCCTCACCCTCACCCTCACCCTCACCCTCACCCTCACCCTCACCCTCACCCTCACCCTCACCCTCACCCTCACCCTCACCCTCACCCTCCCTTACAACAACAGAATATCTTCAAATTTGTTACAGCTGTCTTCATGATGATGAATTTACCTTCTGCTACTAGTACTGCTGCTACTACCCCCGAGAGGGGAGAGGAGGAAATGGAGGAATAGGAGGAGGAGGAGGAGGAAGATGGTGGTGGTGATGATATTGGTGATGATGTTGGTGGTGATGATGATGGTACTGGTGGTGGTGGTGGTGGTGGTCATAGAGCGTTAGGCATTATAATGACTTTAGTATGATGATGATAATAAGACTAACAGTAATACTAGTTAGCTTACCGCTATTTTATTAGTAGTATACTTCTTGGTGAGCAATGAAGAGGCAGACAGGCAGGCTGGAGGGAGAGAGAGGGGTGACGGTGGCGGCGGCGGCGGCGGGTGGAAAGTCGAAGGTGGAAGGTGGAAGAGCGTAGAGTAGGGTTACTACCACTACTACTATTACTACTAGTAGTAGTAGTACTATTACTACGACTACCACTTCTTCTTTCTTCTTAAATAACAACGAGTTCTTGCTGCTGATGTCGCTGGGGAGGATGGGGGTGGGGGGAAGAAGAAGCTATCGAACCCCATCGGAGAAGAGTAACTTCACATGCCTCCCTTTATACGCAGCAAAGGGGGTGGGGGGGGTGGGGGGTTATGCACGGTGTACTTTACGGTTTCACATCCTCTCTTTTTTCTTTATTTATTTATTTATTTATTTTTTAGCTGTAATAGTTCACACTTCTCTGAATTTGCTTATGTGTAATGAAAGCATTTTTAAAAATGTGAGTAGATTAATTAATTAAGGATTTTTTTTCTTTCTTTCTTTTTTATCTTTTACTTTGACCTTCAGATAATTATCTACAACTTGCAATTATTTATCTACCTTGGGAAAATTACCCTGTGCCACCTGACTATTTCATTCCCCACCCTCCCGTATCCATGGGGTCAGTAATCAACATTCTTGCTCAAGTACATACATTACAACGCTTTCGAATCAAGACCGTAAACCCTCGATTATGGTAAACGGTACAGTTACCTACCTACCTACCCCCCCCCCCTCCTGTGACCATGACTATGTACATTGCAAGAAATATAGAAATAATAATACATCACATACTTTCACTTTTTATTCAATAAATATAAAGTACAATCATCGTAACACATCTATACTCAGCACTTTATTTATATTCACATTATATCTTACAGTAATGATCATCACATTGGAGAAAAAAAAAAAAAAATCAAGAAAGATACGGATTTAGAAGTACAATATCTTCATCTAAATAAAGTATCGTATAAAGCATCATCCTCATTATCATCATCATCATCATCATCACATGCAGCTTCATCATGGATAAAACTATCAACAAATCTTCCTATTTTCCTACGTCTTTCGGTTGAATAAGTGTCTTTTCTCTTACCATCATTATTGTTATTTGAAGTAAAATTATCATTGGCTAGATTTTCCCCGCCTTTACCCCCAGAGATGCCATGATCTTAGATGATTCGTCATGCACATGTTTGTTTGTTTTTCCTTTCCCTTTTCACTCTAACACCCCCACCCCTCCTCCTCTTCCTTCTCCGCCACGTTATCATCGCAAATTGTTAAAAAAAAAAAATCTTTCTGCGGTGGAAGCGAGGTATCATCCAGTTTCGTTTCATCATCTAAATAATCGTAATAAAAAAAACTGCTTCCCCGATAGAAGATATGCATGGGAAGCACAAGGAAAGTATTTAGTCATATGTTTCGAGGAAAACAAATGCCCCCCCCCCACCCCACCCCCTGAATCAATGTGAATCTTGGAAATGCTACCGCTCATAAAAGCCATTCTATCCAAGAAACCCAAGTCACCGATCCGAACAGGATAATACTTTAGTCCATGATTGGGTAAAACCTGAATCGCTATGTCTAGAGTCAATGCCTTCAAAATAGAAATAGAAAAGAAATAGAAATAGAAATATCATAGTTCATATTATGAACTAAAACTGGTAGTAGCATTCTATGGTTTCATATCTGAAGGTTACATCGCGTACAACATTCACCCAAATGATTGTTGTGACGTAACATGTAATCATGATGACGATTTTTTCTCACCTCTTCTTAAGTGAGTACTGTACACACAACAGACATCATTAAATTTCCGGGAATCCTTCCCCCGTCACGTGAAGGGGATACTCGGGAATATTTCTTTTAATACCCCCCCCCCCTTCCCCCCTAAAACACCTATGAAACGCTTGATGAAATGAGTTGATGCATAGAACCCACAATACTTAAAAGAATATGTGACTCTACTCTCTCGATCTATAAGAATATAAGTATATGCAATCCCTCGATCCATCGCCCTTACCCTGGACGTAGGACTTATATTACCACATTTTGAGCACACTCGCTTCCTCAGGCAGGGCCCAGAGACGACAGCCGCCGGGTTGGTAAGGCGGCTATGCCTATTGCTTTCCCCCTGGCAACTGGAGCGCCTTCAGGCAATCCAACCGCCACGGTAAGCATTCAGTTATGATGATCAGATGAGTCAGCACTTATAGCTGGCAGAGGCCGGGCCGCCTCGTGCATATAGCCTGGGCGAAGGAACGTCTTCGCAAATCTCTCTGAGCTGAACTGAACTACCACATTTTTTATCGGCAATGCATTCCGTCAAAAAAAAAAAAAAAAAAAAAAAAAAAAAAAAAAAAAAAAAAAAAAGGCTACATGGGAAGGGGGGGGGGGGTGATAGGGTTTACGGGGATGTTTAAAAGACAATGGTTTGAGAGGCATCACATGGCTTTCAATGCTCATTATACAACGGCTGATCACTCACAGTCGTTAGGCTTTGAAGAAAGCTTATGAGTAAGGCGCAAACTCATTTGACTATCCTATCTCTATAATAAAAATCTTTAATTTATTGTCATTTTACAGGGTGTCCATTAATAAGAAAATAATTTTTAATGAGACTATTATGGACACTTTTCATCAGATGTGGCGTATCATAAAAAAATATAATTTTTCATCATCACGAAGTATAAATGGGGACTCTGGTGTAAAACTCAGTTTTGAATAAAGACTCCTTTTTGTTGCATCTTGGTCACAAATTACAAATTTTGGATGTAAACCTACATCTTTCAATTTTGCTAAACAATCTTACAATATTTGTTCCAAGACATCGACCTTAATGCTCTGACTGAAGAAAAAAATATCCCAAATTTTGTTTCCATTTACAGTACATGCCAAACCTTTTGCCATAAATACCATAGCATACCTTATAGTTGATGTAAATGCCCCATGTTATAATTTAGATATTCCTTTAAGGAAATAACGTCATATACTACACCACAAACTTGATCTTTCTCAGCCATGTGTTCAGCCTTATTTTTATGATGTTAAAAAGAGACTGGTTCCAACCAACATTAAATGCAGTTCTATGCAACCAGTATCTGAGCATACTTGGAGAGGGAAGAATTAATATTTTTGATAACAAATTATATGTTCTTGTGCTTCTAAAGTAGAGGGACAAGGCAAAGCAGCGTTCCTTTTTTTTTTTTTTTTTTTTTTTTTTTTTACAGCCTGCTAATTTCATCTGAGCTTTGAAAAAATCAAGGGTATAACCTTGTACGTATTTCGAATCCTTTTTTTATAACCTGTGAAGGGACAGCACATTTAGAACAGTCATTCCTCACCTTCTTGGGTATATCAACCTTCTTCAATAATCGGCTCACTCTAGTTCGATATCTATGGAGCAATTTTTGATGTGTTTGACTGATGATGTTTTCCTCCTCTTATCTGTAAAAAAATATATATATATATATATGTAAATAAGCGAATTACACATATGTACTGGTAGACTATCCTCATCTCAATCAGTCAATCAATAATATCTACTTGATTATATAATCCGTGACTTGTATTATATAAGCACTTGGAGGGCGGTATTATACTGGAATATTGTGTAATATCTAACTAAAATAAATGTAATGTGTACAATGTGATAATTACTGGTATAACATTCATTTATTATACGTATTGCTCATATATTTGATTTTCTAACACATATCACAATCAGAGTTTATTACGTTATTTATCTTACTTGTAGCAGGACTTGAAAATGAGGTTTGCTTAAGTGTACATGGAAGGTCTCTTATCTCTGCAGATGTTTCAGATGAGATTTCTGCATATCCAGATTCCAAATCTACATGTTCTGGAGTAATAAAGAATCATGCTCTTGTTACGATTTTGATAAGAACTAAACCCCTTAATTTCGTTTTCCTCTGCTTTGTTGGTATCTCCCTAACGGGAAAAAGAGCCTCGGTATATGAAAAAAAACATGTTATATCATGCGTGCTACCGTATTGGTGAGGTATATAGTTCAAAGCCACTATCTCTTCACTTTTAATGCCAAACTAATCTAAATCTAAAATTGAGCAAAAACTAGTTCCTTATACAATATTTGGTTATTGAAACAGAATTTATAGACATTTTAAAAACTGACATCTAATTTAAAATTTGTATTTACCATGACTAAGAAGGGGCTGTAAAACATCATGAGCGGAGTCCTTGAAACTTCGCCCCATTTAACCCCGTTTATGAGGGGGGGCTACCACCCCCCTACCCCCGCTAAGGACAACAAATCTTCACCAGGTATGTATGGCAATAGAACAGCACAGCCCTCTTGTAAAGCTATACCAATATTCCCACAGTGTTGCAGTTTGGGTCATTCTTGACCGCAACGGCGCACTCGTCTAAGAGTGAGTCCCAAAACTCCATCCGACGATCACAAAAGGACCGGAACTAGGCGTGCCCTTCGGCCACTGCCTGATTATCGGGTTGATGGGGGACAAGCCCCCCAACAACCCCTATGACACATTGTATCCAACTGATATTCACGGCAAGAGAGGGCGTCAAACAGCTCACTCTGGCTGGACTTGGCCTTAGAACGACAATTTTCGCGATATATATTTCGCATTTATGACGTTTCCGCAAGTCTGCACAGATTAATTCGTATATTAATGTGCGCATTTTTATTATATTCTCTCACTGTAGGAATATATTTTCCTCCGAAATTAATGCGCCGTTGTCGTCAAGAATTGCCGTAAATTGTCATGTTTTACCTGAACATGATGTGCCATCAGGATCAGAATCAGCTGATGCAATCTCTGAAATGTCCAGATAGATTAACGGATATTTCATTCATAAATTATGCATTAAATGAGTTAAACACAAAGTTTAGATCCAACTATTGTATTGCAATATGCTGTTGATGATGATATAGTCTTATTACTTCATAGGGGTTTTGAAATATATCAAAATTTCACAACAGTGCAATCAACCACATACCAGGGAGATCTGGGCATGCAGAATTAGAGAGTCTTGACCCTTATATGTAATTATTATTACAAAAGTGTCTGCTGCACACACGATAGCTCCTATTTAATAGCTCTGGAGATATATTTTTTTCAGGTGTGGGATGCCTAATATTTCAAACCCACCTGAGGCATCTACAAAATGAGAAAAAATCAGATGACATCATTATGGTTAATTATAATTAATAAATACATGGTGATATGATCCTCTTCATGTCATTTTAACATATATTTAACCCTGCATCATATGAACAATCTCCTATGAAAATATAATGATAAACAATACTAAGTTTAA
>BOPN01003238.1:144679-147179 GCA_017312705.2 Penaeus japonicus | reverse complement strand
TGACTTGAGGACAGTCTTAACCTCCGTGAGGCTATGCAGACCGTGTGACCAAACTAATATGGTGCTTTTCATGAAGTTTAAGCTTTATACGCTATCTTGAAAGTATATGTATGTGAGAGGTTATTCAATTTATCAATTTACTTTCTCACACTCTCTCTCACTTATTTTTTTCTAAACTGGATAATTCTTTATGGTTTATACCTCTTATCTCCTCATCTGCATACCAAGTAGTGGGTGTGCAGATACATATACACTTGGAATGGAAAGGCGTTCTGGCAAGGGTCAAGAAAATCGGAAGAAAAGAGCACAAAACATAACCTGACTTAAACAAGTTATGACAGAAGCCTTAATGCAAGAATATACATAAATACCAATGTATCTAGTACCATATGTTAATATATTATAAACTCTTTGCATCGCTCAGCCACCTACTGCAAAATTTGTGGACTACTTGCAAAGAAATATACCATCAACATACTGGCTACGGAAGGCGAGGTAAAACTAAGAATGAGAGAATAGCATTACGGTACTTATAATATGCAGGACAAGTTTACTAATATAGTATCTACTGTTGTGACCTTGATACAAGCGTTCTTTTGCACAAGGCTAACATATTATCCTAGGTAGGCGTGGCTGCTAAAGCGCTTAACCGAGCTCGGTGCAGAGCGGGTTGAATTATCCCCGTTCTGGCGGTGCCTCACGAAGTAGAGGTCCTCCTATGAGCTTAAGGAAATGGCTCAGCCGAAACCAGGTAGAGCCGAACGAATGATTACCGCGCTGGAACCGTCCAATAGGTCATAATCATGGCTGCGTTGACAAAAAAATGGGGTATGGCCGAGCAAATAATTGATAAACTAAATGGTCTGGAGGTCGTTCTGGTGAAGAGCTTGCGTCACATCCTCATGAAGGGGGTAAACGTAGGATGAGGAAATACGAAACATGGGATCACTTACCAAATGCATTTTGTCCTTTGGGGGTTCATTTGGTGCTAAGTAATGACTACTAAGTACTAAGTAATGATTAACGATGACTAAATGAAATGTTATCTAAAAGCGTCAACAGTTAGAATAATTACCAGAATGGTGATTAGGGGAGGAGGGTTTAGCAAAATGACACGAATATGGGTGTTATTTAGCGAAAGACAGTGAATCTCCACCACGGGATAAAAATAAAAGGTTTAACGTGGGTTGACAAAAGTTTTGACTTGAAATTATTACTTAGTAGGTGCAAAGAAAGAAAAAATCTCATGATCTGCAAGAAGATGAATATGTATAATATATGATTTTACTACCACGAAATCATATGCAAGCATTTTCTTATTTTGTTGTTCATGTATGCCTGTGTTGCCAATATTGTGTGCATTCATTATGAATTCCGAGCTTTCAATATTAGAAAAAATGTGTTATTAACGAAACAAATAAAGAAACAATGCATGAATGAAGAATAATTAAAGCAAAATGTAAATAAACGTAGTAACAAATGAATAAAAAAAATGGGTATGCACTATGAAAAAAATTATGCATATAAAACTCATATATGTTAGTCATTAATTTTAATGTACCGAGACATTTATCAATTAAACGATAATTTCCACATTTGTAATTGTCTTTATGAACGGAAGAGAAGGATTTCAAACACTATGAATCTACAAATATAAAGAATTAATTGTTCATTTTTCGCCACGTTGTAAAAAAAAGAAAAAAAATCACTACATCCGGAAATTCCATTAGCATGAACCAAAGGAAATACCAAATGGATTTCATATTAAACCCATTGTTATCAAGGAGAATGATGAATTAGATAAATGCAATATTCTCTCTAGTCATGATTAGATAGGGAGGGAAATTTTTCTGGTTCTCTCTCTTTGTTTATAGATGTAATGAGGATACTCCTCAAACTTTTTCGTTTTAATTTTTTGTGTATGTATGTATGTATATATATATATATATATATATATATATATATATATATATATATATATATATATATATATATATATATATATATATATATTTATATATACATACATACATATATATTGATATTATATATATATATATATGTGTGTGTGTGTGTGTGTGTGTGTGTGTGTGTGTATGTGTGTGTGATGGGTATAAGATTACTCTGATATCCACACATAGAGAAATATAAGCAGCAGATGATACGATAACAATATATTATAACTTCAAAATAATCACAGTATCAAGACACAATATAATATAAATATGACAGGAAAGGACTCTGGAAAGTAAAGATCAAGATTAGCACTGGCACACAAATCGTAGGTGCAGATGTGTTGGAGGTCAGTGGGTGCGGCTGACGTCAGAAGACCAAGTGTATGCTTGCTACCCCAACACATCTCAGGTCGGCTAGTTGGCTACAGGAGAAATAGGTGGAGCTAATCCAAGTGTCAGCCTAGGTCGCTACATCCTGATTGGTTGGCTTCGGGTCACCGCATCCCAAGGGTCCGCCCTTCGGTTAGTCTCTAAGG
Organism: Penaeus japonicus; assembly: GCA_017312705.2. Classification (NCBI taxonomy): domain Eukaryota; kingdom Metazoa; phylum Arthropoda; class Malacostraca; order Decapoda; family Penaeidae; genus Penaeus; species Penaeus japonicus. Next base: position 144,688 of record BOPN01003238.1, on the reverse strand, counting down.
GTGATTTTC
>BOPN01003238.1:140256-142143 GCA_017312705.2 Penaeus japonicus | reverse complement strand
TATCTATCTATCTATCTATCTATCTATATATATATATATATGCACATATATATGTATGTGTATATACATATAACTCATGTAATTATTATAAGCGGTGGAAGGGGTTTCCTTTAATGATCAACACATCAAGTAAATGTGTTTATAAGGAATCAATGTCTTGAATACATCCAAGTATGGAGAAATATGTATACACAAAACTAACCTATACCCACAAGCACGCATATTATGACGGCAGAAAACAAGGCCGATTTGGTGCTTCACCTGGGAATTGGCCAGGAATGGGCCAGGAATGGGCCAGGAAGTGCCAGGACCCGGGCTGAATCCGGAATCGTTCAGTCCAGCCCCGACCTTCGCTCGCCTGGTGGGGAGAGGTGCCTCGGAGCACCTTGAGTCTCCCACAATCGGCTTTTGGCATACATACTTATGTGCAAATGGACTGTGCGTGTGTGTGTGTGTGTGTGTGTGTGTGTGTGTGTGTGTGTGTGCCTACAAGACAGATTCATGAACTTCCGGTTTTCAGTCTACCCTTCATGGAGGAAATATATTCATAATCCTTTCCTTATCACCCTTATCTCGGTTGTGTGCCTTATCTCACTGGCCCTATTACGCAGTTCCCGTCGCTCGGCTTCCAAGGCAGGCCCCCTTGCCATACCACGGACTTCCTGTAATAAAGAAAAGCTAGGCGGAAGCGGCGCCAGTCTTACAAGGGAATTCCACAACACAAGTGGAGCAAATCTTCGAGCTATTGCCCTATTCTGCCGCAAGAGTCAGCAGATAGCCAGTGGCCCATCTCGCCTTCTGGTGACACCTACGTCTGCATACGAGGAAATCCTGTCTTATCAACAATTGCCTAATTTCGATCTGAATTCCATTTATCTCCTGCAGACAGCCTCCTCTCTTCCCGCCCCAGAAGATTCAACCCTTTCATGAACCCTCGACCTTTACATGAAGTCTCGATATTTACCTGACGTAACATTTCATGATACCTTTCCTCACCTGCATTGTTCCAGTCCGCTTTTTTCCTTCTTACTTTCTTTCTTTCTTTCTTTCTTTCTTTTTTCTTTTTGTCTCATAACGCTTTTCTTCAGTGAATGCGGATGCGATTCCTCATACGGTCAAATTCACTTTTATCTGATATGCATCCAATTCAACACTAATTTTCACTTGATTTTCTCTTTTTTGACTATGCAGTCCCTTTGTTCATAGATCCAGCCGAATTATATTTTTTGTATTTCATAACAATTTTATGATACTTTGCCCATCATTAATTGTTATTACATAAGGTAATTCAGCATAAATTATATTAATATTCTTTTACTGTTTCCGCTTTTGTTGGTTATTCTTCGCTCGATTTCCGACTCGAGAAAATGAGATTTTATTTGAACCAGGTCATTGCACCTTCCATTTTATTTATATATTTTATTTTATTTTATTTTTTAAGTATAAACCCATTTTAAACTTCAAATTACAAGTCCAGAGCAGTGTCGCCATATTTTGTAGGGCGTGATTCGTAAATCAACTTTTACACTGAAAGTTTTCCTGCTTCTCCCAGTCTAGGGCAGCCCAGCCAAGGTCAGTCTGCTGGCTAGTGACTTGGGGGGGAAATACCGGTTACACAGAGCGGGGTAGTCCAATGCCCCGCTCTTTCGTTGCACCACCAAATTTTTCATATGTGAGCAACCGTATATTTTATGAGTGACAGGACTTCCTAAGGTTTATTATATGTTTATGCTTACGTTCTGCTTTCAAGGTGATAAATTCATTGTACTATCAAACTGTAAGATGCATTGGTATTTCCAAGTATATCAGAGTTTCTGAAAGAGAGGCTGATGTAGCTTTCGGATCTATTTTTTTAATTTTTTTTTTATACTTTTCATATCAGTGACT
>BOPN01003238.1:120256-130256 GCA_017312705.2 Penaeus japonicus | reverse complement strand
TTCTTCCTTTTTCCCGTTCACATGGATTGTTTCTCCGTTCTGTATATACATAAGGGTTTATAAATATTTAATAAATCATTGTTGAAAGATGTTACTGCAATAGTCACAGGATGAATCACAGTAAAAGCAAGAATAAGTAGCAATAATAGCAGGTTTGGATGTGGGTTTAGAATGGGCGTGGCTTAATCGATGACGTAAACAACTTTCGCGTTCCCGGGAACACTGACCTGTTCTGGCTGTTCAAAAAGTGACAGAACTAAACATACTCTAAATTTGAAAGCAATATAATGCGAGATTTTTTTGATAAGTGGGTTATGTAAAGATGTATAAAAAGATAAGTAATTATATTTTTGTGCTCATCGTCACCACCACGAATACCACTTTATTGATATTCACTTATTCAAAGAGTTATTACATCAAACTGATTGTGATTAATTAATGATATTAATGATATATGTGTCGTACTCTTTTGAAAATTATTTTAAGTTGTGAGTAATATCTGAATGTACAGAAATTTTTTTTTCTAAACACCAGGGCTAGCATTCACGAAAAGTTATAGAATTTCCTTCAACAATTGTTTTGTCCCACACATATGAATGGGCTTGGCTTGGACTGTTCTTAGAGTTCTTAGAGTTTTCGTCTTACCTTGTGCCACATTAAAAAAATAACGCAGTTAACTATAACAAATATTCACATCATAATACACATTGTGCTGATAGTTCACTGTAAAAATAACATGCTATTGATAATGCAATGCTTATTACATATAAAATCATAATATTGCACATTTAATATCTATCATAAAAACGATAGATTCTAAGTCTGTTGCCATTGTGACTGTAAGGTAAATTTTATTGAAAAAAAAGAATAGGGAAGCCTATAATGTTTGGCGTGTGGGTTGCGACTAAACCGCTCATTCATCTTTTATCAATAAATAAAACTTTTCCTTAGAAACACTGTGTTGTATATTCAGTCTGAATACCGGCCCATAGCAGTAATGCAGCGGTTGTTACTACATTAATAACAACAGTATGCTAACAGGTGTTTAGTAAGTAGAGCATTACTAAAGTAAAGAAAACAGTAGATATAGGAGGAGGTGGGGCAGCTTTGGCAGTAGCAGTGAGGAGAAATAAGAACAATGCTCGTAGTAGCTTGAATTATAATAGTAATACAAGTAGCAGCTACAAAAACGATTATAAGCATGAATGGCAGTACAAGTAGGAGCCACAGCAGCAGTTACAAAAGCAGTCATTAGTGCGGGTAGTCGGAACGGAATCGGAATCAGTTAAAGTAGTCAGCAAATAAGAGTGAAGCAGTCCCGTCATCAATTGCTTTATGTAAAAGCAATTTCTTATGAGCACAACCTATGGTAGAAGAGCAAACTGATAAACCAATAGGATGTGATTTATGGCTGACTACTATTTTACTTTATTTTGTAAATGTTCTACCTTTCATAATATGAGAAAAAGAAACATGGAATCATTTACATATAGAACCACTGAAATTCACACATATTGTTATGTTTGTACATTTTGCATTACTTGCCCTTGTTTTCGTTGGATTCATTGGCTTGCATTCTCTCTTAGTCTGTCTTGGGTTATAAATTACTTTTTTGGTTGAAGAAGAAGGCATTCTAGTTTAAATGATGCAGAAGTATACGTAAATATTTCAATCACAATAACTGCTCCATGTGGCATGACAATTTACTCTTGCATTGTTTCAGAGTCGAAACGACAAGTTTAAAAGCTTGCTAGTGTCTGACAGAAATGTAATTATCTATAAGAATGAATTATTGCTAATTTATACACACGTGAACACATCCATGAATAAGCAAACGTTCGCACGCAAGCACGCACACACAGAATCACACATATCCAAGCACAAGCGTGTGTGATAAGAGATTTTGTGTGTGTGTGTTGAGTATGGCTTCCAAATAGCATTTGATATTAAATTCTTATTTATTTTACGATAGTTGACTTTAAATGTCTATGACTTTGGAATACGACTGATTAAACTTTCACTTATTGAATTACACCATATACCTATCTTTACATAAGTTTCCCTGAAGAGAACTTAGCTTCAGTGTATTAGATTGAACTAATTCAATTCCCAATCAAACAATGAATAGATTATATAAATGTAGCAGTACACGTAGCATTAGTTAGTACAGATATTACCTGGCGCGGGATATCCCGGGATCGTGGGAAATATCCCGACTTGTCCCAGGATCCCTATACAGGAAATCCCAATTCATATTCGTGGGTAGAGTCACGTACGTCGTTATTACGGACTTGTTTACTTTAATTTCGAACACTTCATTCTTTTGATGTAATCATTTTATCACACAACACTGCGATTGCTAGTTGTTACCATCCACTATCAATATATAGATTTGTTTTGGTTATTGAAAATTTCATTTTATCAGCATGTTATCACACCTACATATTTGATGATACCAGAGTTCCCCCTGTAAATGTTTACATTTTCTATGAATAAGCAAACGCATTCGTTTTCTTTTAATATTTTTGTTAAGGGGTAAACTATTTTACTTAATTTGGTTCATATAGCTTATGGACGTTAAATACCTATTAGCATTATCAGCACCAGAAGCTTCATTATTGTTTTCAATATTATCGTTATTAATATTATCATCATCGCCTTCATTATCAACAAATTTTCTGCATTTTTATTATTTCCGTTTTTTTCAACTTCCTTTTTCCTTTCTTCATCATATTTTCTTTTCTCTTTCTTGATTTTTCTTCTTTTCTTTGCTTTTCTTCATGTTCTCCTTTCCTTTCTCCTTTACTTTTTTTTCTGCTTCCTTTATAGATGTCAACTAACTCAATGAAGATTTAATAACTAGTTTGTTTGTTCAACACTACATTTTTTTTTCTTTTTTTCATCCCGAACATGCAACACTGGTGCATCCGAAACATCGCATACGAAATCAAAATTACACTTACTTAACACTAAATATTTCGAATAACCATCATATCAATCCATATGGATACGGATGCAATTTCGAACCACAGAATAGCTGGACACCACAGCTGGTTTCGTTTCAGAGGGGCTCTCTCGTTCTCTTTCATCCATCCGTCCTGATAGTAGTCTTTTGTGTTAATCAGTTTTTACATTTTACTACATCATAAGGCTTACACGTGCCAGCCGGATACTCAAAAGAGCTTACAATATCGTAAGCCCGCGCAGCCAGCCCGTGCATGTCGTTAGTCGAACTGCGAGCTCCGAGGGTCATACTCAAAACTTTAAACCGCCCTCGCGTGACGTCACAGCTCCTGAACCGAGCTCTCGTACCTGTGTGAACACTGTATATGTATATATATAAATATATATATATATATATATATATATATATATATATATATATATATATATATATATACGATCTTTATCTATGACAAGACACCTTCAATTCCCAAAGCTCTATCATGTATTCAATATGAATTGTCGTCAACTCCATTAGGTAAACGACGAGCGCATTCTCTGTCCTATAATTGCTTGTTATCTTCTTTTTATTAAGTAGCTTGGGAGAATGGAGGTATTTGTGATATGCAGAGGCAATATAAATTGATATGACGCTTATTACAGTGTATAGGACAGTCAATATAACATAATCTGTATATATCTCGCTTGCACAAGCCGACCAGCACGACTTATTTCCGGGTTCACACCGGTACGAGTGCTCGGGACCACCCTTAAGTTACGAGGTGCTGTGACGTCACGCGGGGACGGTTAAAAGTTTTGAGATGACCCTCGGAGCTCGCAGTTCGAGTTAAGACATGCGCGGCCTGGCTGCGCGGGCTTACGATATCGTTAGCTGTTTTGAGAATCCGGCCTCCGGAAATAAGTCTTGCTAGTTCCAACTTATGTAAGCGAGATATGTATAAATTATGATTTACTGGCCGTGTCATTATTAGATGTCATATCAATTTATATTACATTAGTGTGTCACAGACGCTTCCATTCTCTCCAGCCACTAGATAAAAAAAAAAAAGATAACAAGCAATAATAGAACACCGTACAATGCGCTCGTCGTTTACCCAATGGAGTTGACGATAGTACGTATTAAATACACGATAGAGTTTTGGGTTATGAGAGGAGAAAAAGGGAAATTTTATTCGCCTGAGTTCGATACTTGTTAAGATATTACAGATTTACCAGACGTGAGTTTAAGCGATATTTTTGAGAAACATAGATAGAAAGAGGGAGAGAGAATGCTTGCGTGTGCAGATTTGATCATCAAAGTAACAATTGCATGATATACACTAACATATTCATTCTCTCTCTCTCAATATATGTATGTATATGTATAAGTAAATAAATTTATATATATATATTTACAAATATATTTATATATATATATGTATATATATATATATACATATATATATTCATATACACCTATTCATCTGTATCTCTCGATCTGTCTATACATCTATCTATCTCTAATCATCTCTCTCGCTTGCTCCTCCCCCTGATGACCGTGGCCTCCAATTGGTAGTTACGTCTAAAAGGCTGACTGTTGATTGGTCAATTCGAATTGGTCCTGCCATCTGAGGGCATCCCATCGAACTACGGTATGATCTTTTCTTTCGGTTACGATATTTTATTTTTTTCTCTGAGTATGGGAAATTTACGACCTCGTAGGGACATCGTAACTTACGAGACCGTAACCCGCTGCGTGATCTTAAACTACGAGAGTTTTGAGTATCCGGTCCCTGCTCTATATTGCAATTGACTAAAACTGCAGTATAGAGTCCAAATCAGCTCATGTTCTTCACACTCAGTCTGACAAAATATTACAATATTATGAAAGCACAAAAAATCAACTTTATTTTTATCATTACTGTGTGTGTATATATATATATATATATATATATATATATATATATATATACATATATATACATATATATATATACAATACAAACAATAACGAAAGAAATACAAATCCTGAATTAAAAAAAAAATAGATGGAGAAGATGGCGACCAACTGGGCAGGTGCAGAAATCGGAGCAAAGTGACCGGACGAATTCGGGTTCTCACCGACCACGATTACGAATGTCTCGAACGAGGCGTCGGATTCGTGGTTCGGTGAAGGCGACAAAATAGTTCTTCCTTCTGTTTATTTTCCTACTTCTTTTTCTCCTCCTTCAATAAAGCAGCAATACTGATAGAAGTGTACTGCTGGTACTTCCACGTCCACTAATAGTAACGATATTTAAGTTAAAAGGATGAGAAGGTTAATGAAAATGATGATGATGACATAATCATTACAATTATTATGTGTTTATGTGAGTGTGTAGTCATACCTAAACGACAGTTGTGTGTGACTTCTTCAACATGTATGTATGTGGTGTGTTTAGGTTTGAGTGCTTATGTTGATGTGTTTTTATGTTATTGTTTTCCATCATCCTCTTATGCTCTAGGTACGTTAGTCAACCTGTCTTGCCTCTTATATAGTCCTCCCCTTGTACCGGTACCTATAGCTTGATCAAGAGGCTTTTCTTGTCTTTATTTACCAGCCATCAACTTTGATGCGTTTCCAACAGTGTTTTGTGACTCGCTTGACACTTCATCTGCATGGGTACTGGATGACATGGTTGACGAAACGCATTCCTCTCCTGAATATTCCCAGTTCGGATTCTTCATCGCTTACTTCGGAGACATTTCAGATAAGGTGCCATCATTTAGCAATGTCCCTCTATCACCTCACCCTGTTAGAAAATTCGCTCCCGTGGTCTATATAAGTATCTTGTCAAGAGTTCAAGCTCACGTTTTCACAGCTACCGCAATTGCATCTCCGTTTACCTGTTTGTAGTCCCTGCTACTTACAATAAAGCCCAGTGCCATTGCAAAACATTGCAACCAACTGCAGGAAAGTGTAGTATGTTTGTACGTCGATCCCTTATCTCTTTGTGGATTCTGATATGTAGTTCCTGTTTCCTGTTTCTTGTTCATTTCCTATTTCCGGACTAATAACATCCGCAAACGGAAATAAACAATCCCGAACCCTATAAACACTAAAGCATATTAATTAAAACACTAATTAGAAAAAAAATATTTTTATTACATAAAAATGAAATAATCATTTATGGAAGAAGTATCTTTACTTTCCATTACTTATATATATCTGCACTGCATGTGCTTCATCTTTGGAAAATATCTACAACAACTATCCATGGTGAATTGAGGCAGAGTAAGTAAACAAATGGCTGTTATTCCTTCCGCCATATCCTGATGCTGACAAGGCGTTATCAGGGTTGGGTATCAGCCATCTTCCCTCGCGTGTCGATGTAATTATATGTTGTGCTTCCTTCACCAAGCAGTGGTAGTGTCCTTCTCTCCACCATCAGGGCGGAGGATTGCTCGCCTTCACACTACCATGACGACTAACAGTGACTAATTCTCCATGACGTCATTTCCGGGAATCATGCAGAGCTCTCGTCGGGCGATCGCAGCTATTGGGAAAACATGTATAAGGTTGACATTACTATTTTCTCATGTGAATATGATCATCATTATCATTGCTATTATTATCATAATTATTATTTCATCATCCTATTATCTTTATATGTCTACAGTCTCACTTAAGTGATACCGATATACACACTTAACTGCTACAATAGCATACGAGAAAATTCTGTTTCCAACGCCACATCAGTTTAAAATCCCGTTTCATTACTATACTAATCCATAATCAAATTCTATCCTCACATCAAATTTTAATCCCTGTTGAAAAGAAAGGAATAATTCAAAGATCCACATCACATGCACACAAGTTATCCCAAGACCCGCCAACACCAGGGCCTCCAGAAGGAAAACCAAGCTCAGTCCCTCAGTCCCTCAGTCCCTCGGTCCCTCGGTCCTTCGGTCCCTCGGTCCCTCGGTCCCATCCTTCCCCTCACCGTCAAGCCGTAGGACCTGACGACGACGACGGCGCAACTGTAGACGAGGGCGAAGATGACTCCGGCGTTGACGACCGCAGCGGAGATGGGGGCGGGGCTCACGTAGAAGGCTGACGCGACGGAGGCGACGAGTGTCAGAATCACCTGGACTACGGACACCCACACCCACGTTATTATGGCTCTGTAGTTCTCCTGTCGATCGAAAACAAACAAATTAACAAAGGAAGTCTGATGTTGTTTATGAAAATATTATGTCTGACTATAAAGCTTCATGGTGGTAATATATCTTATATATATTTATATATATATATATATATATATATATATATATATATATATATATATACATATATATGTATATATATATACATATATATATGTATATATATATATATATATATATATATATATATATATATATATATATATATATACTGTGAGGCACTGATACTGATTTTATGTGACCCTAGACATTCATCATGTATGTCTACTTAATTCAATGCAATATCGATGGCAGTGTGTTTTGACCTGACGCTTCCTGTCTCCTGTGTTCGTTTCCGCCTCGGAACACTAGTTTCTCTAGCTGCGTTTGTTAACGGAAGGCCTTAAGGCGTAGAAAGTGACTGAAGATTGGTACAAAAGGACACACAAGGAACCCAGGATCAGGAAAGAGAGGTCAGACAGACAAACAAGAGCGAATAGCTCTGACCTCTGGCCTTCGGCCAGAGTCTGGTGTATTAACAGTCCACAATAAAGCTCTTGGCACGTGAACGTCTGTCTCTTATCCACCGGATCACAACCAGGGCATCGAGTGGTTATAACAACTGCTCTCAGTGGTGGGTTACAACTGTGGCCAACAAGCTGGCTTTAACTAGTGCCAGCTGGTGGTTTACATATACATATGCATATATATATATATATATATATATGTGTGTGTGTGTGTGTGTGTGTGTGTGTGTGTGTGTGTGTGTGTGTGTGTGTGTGTGTGTGTGTGTGTGTGTGTCTGTCTATCAATCAATCAATCTATATTAAGTATTCAGTTTTATAACAAGACAAGTAGGAGTCTGTTTATCATTTATTCTTCATATGCAGTCCTTTATGTTGACACACAATACCAGGATATACAACAGTCGCAAAAAAGCTCTTCGTCATATTTGCAATAAAAAATTCTTTCCGGTCAAACGAAAAATGATCAATCTTCCTCCGTCACTTCGCCCTCCCTCTTCCTGTTTCCTGTCTCTCTGTCCCTATGCCCACTCCCCGACCTCCCTTCCCCCATCTCTCTCTCTCTCTCTCTCTCTCTCTCTCTCTCTCTCTCTCTCTCTCTCTCTCTCTCTCTCTCTCTCTCTCTCTCTCTCTCTCTCTCTCTCTCTCCCCCCCTCTCTCTCTCTCTCTCTCTCTCTCTCTCTCTCTCTCTCTCTCTCTCTCTCTCTCTCTCTCTCTCTCTCTCTCTCTCCCTCTCTTTCTCTTTCTCTCTCTCTCTCTCTCTCTCTCTCTCTCTCTCTCTCTCTCTCTCTCTCTCTCTCTCTCTCTCTCTCTCTCTCTCTTTCTCTCTTTCTTTCTCTCTTTCTCTCTCTCTTTCTCTCCCTCTTTCTCTCTTTCTCTCCCTCTTTCTCTCCCTTTCTCTCCCTCTCTCTCCCTCTCCCTCTCTCTTTCTCTCTTTCTCTCTTTCTCTCTTTCTCTCCCTCCCTCTCTCCCTCTCTCCCTCTCACACCTTTTGCATATACCCCTTTAATTTCTATATCCCCTCTAGTCATAATCTAGCTCTTCCTTACCCACGTCCCCCCCGTCCTAGAACTCCTTCTCTTAGCCATCCGCCCCTCTCTCTCCTTTCTCCTTTCTCCTTCTTTAACATTCGCATTATCCTTCCCACGACCCTCTGGCCTTCAGCCTTACCTTGACGACCCCCAACAACAACACGCTGTCCATTATAAGATTGGCGGTCTCAAGGCCGAACACCGTCCACAGGAGCCAGTCGAGTCGCGCTGTGGAATAGATAGGAGGGTCAGTGGGTGTGCTGGGGGAAGGGGGTGAGAGTGGGAGGTGGGTGGGGAGAAGGGGAGAAAGGGAGAAGGGAAGAAGGGGAGGGGGGGAGGAGGGAAGAAGGGGAGGGAGAGGAGGAGGGGGAGCGGGGATGGGACCGGGAGGGGAAGGGGGTGGGGAGTGGGAGTGGGGATGGGAGGAGGAAAGGTAGGGGGGAGGTGGAGGGGGAGAGGGGAGGAGGAGGTGGTGGAGATGGATGAGGAGGAGGAAGTGGATGGAGAGAAGGGAGGAGGGAGGAATAGGAGGAGGAAGAGAGAAAGATAATGTTGATAGTTATTTAGCTTAATTTTTGAGTGTCGGAAATAGGGGCCGTGACAACTCAAAATACAAACTATTGTATGAAATGCATAGGGAAGTAGTTACAACGCGAGTGACATACAGAAAATTACTAGTAATGACTTCGAGTTTGTATAATATACCTAAAAAAATAGTGTTACTTCTTTCCGGAACTAGTAAGTAGCTATATATATATATATATATATATATATATATATATATATATATATATATATATATATATATATATATATATATATATATATATATATAATAGAGGGATATATGTATGTATCAGTTTGTGATTATAGCACGTACATGAAAATAAACATTCATATATGTTTGGTGAGACAGAACGGGGATTGTGAGAAAGATAAAAAGGGGATAAATAGATGGATAGAAGAGGAATACAGGAATAAAAGACGTGCTTCAGACTCACATTTCACAAGCTCCCAAATGTTGTATGCCATGAAGGCGGAATCCACAAGCTGGAAAAAAATAACCATACTTTTATTTGACATAAAAACTCGGAGAAGACTCAATGTCTTGCAAGAATCTTATATAACGATATTTGTAAAATTTCGTATAACTACCTGTCAAAATATTAATTATAATTATCAAATACACAATTCGCATCCCTGTTGCATATATATATATCTATATATATATGTATATATAGATATATATATATACATAGATATATATATATATACATATATATATATGCAACGGTGATGCGAATTATATATATATAT
>BOPN01003238.1:110000-112500 GCA_017312705.2 Penaeus japonicus | reverse complement strand
GTTGATCATTCTGGACATTAATGCATCAATAAATGTATATGTTTATTCAAATGCTAGAAAACTATAAACGTTTATTCCTTTTTTTTTGGGGGGGGGGGGACATAATTGGTATTATACACCAAATATCACATTAATTTCAAAGGAGGTGAGAGGTTTGATAATAATATATACATATGTTTTTCTCCTGCTATAAGTCAACAGATATCTTTTATTCCCTCGTCAAGAGATATTCCAAGAGAAATTTGCCAGATATAAAACGCCTCTTCTTTTTCTTTTTTTCTAGTTATTCGCTTTATCATCATATTTGTATATATGTATATATACATATATATCTACATATATATATTCAAATTCAAATCCAAACACTTTATTCCATAAGTTACAATGGTTATTCTTATACAGATACATATATATTTACACTTGAAGAGTAAAGAGGTGTTCTTTCAATTTTTTTTGAAATTACAAAAGTTGTTAATGTTTTAAAAGTTATCTGGCAACAAGTTCCACATTTTCTGTCCACGAATTTGTAACTATCTTGCCCCTGTTTCTGTATTTGATCTTTTTACAAATAGGGAATTTACCTGGCGTGTTTGGATGCCAACTATAGTCCCTACAGTTTGCAGGGGGAATAACCATGGTGGATAGAGTCCATGTATCAATTTGTAGGTAAAGAGACAGGTATCATAACTGCACTTAGGATGAACTTTTAACAATTCTAGAGAGAGAGAGAGAGAGAGAGGGAAGGAAAAAGAGAGAGAGAGAGAAAGAGGGAACGAAGGAGAGAGAGAGAGAGAGATGGGGGGTGGGGGGTAAGAAAAAGTGAGAGGAAGAAAGAGAAAGAAGGAGAAAGAATAATAGGGGGAAGAAAAAAAGAAAGAAAGAAGGACGAGAAGAAGAAGAACAAAAGAAGGAGAAGTAGATTTCTTTGTAGAAGCTCTCCTAAGGAGGTCCGTGAGCGCGGGCTTTAAAGGGGCTTGAGTTCGGGGCGGGAGTCGCTCGGCGGCGCTGCCTCGCCTCAGGCTGGCGAGGGAGCCGCTGCGGTGCTTGCGCCTCTCGCTCTCTCTCTCGCTCTCTCTTTCCTTCTCTCTCGCTCTCTCTCTCGCTCTTGCTCTTTCTCTCTCGCTCTCGCTTTCTCTCTCTCGCTCTCTCTCTCTCTCTTTCTTTCTCTCTCGCTCTCGCTCTCTTTCTCTCTCTTTTTTTTTCTCTCTCTTCCCCACTCTCTCTCTCTCTCTCTCTCTCTCTCTCTTTCTTTGTGTCTATAGACATAGACTTGTAGAAACTTCCTTTTTATACTAGAGTGAGAGTTGATAGGCCATTTCCATGAAGCTTGTGTTGATTCTAGGTAGACAATTCTTTTAATAGAGCATTTGTGGTCAGGATTGTTCACTCTGGTTGTTAACTTCAAGGGTCGGGTCCCGGCTTACAGGAGATTTCTACACATCTATATAGATTTCAGCGACAAAGGGTGAAGAGAAATAGGAAAACAGGAAGAGAAATGGGATCCCAACTAAATAAATGTCTGCCAGAGTGATATATTTTTATTAATGTCAAAGAAGCAGTAAGAAGGAAAGCATTTATTATTCTTTATTTGTAGCTGGGAGGAAATGCAGTATTATTTCATATTCAGATGGAGAATCTTGAAATTAATTACTAAATGCATTAGCTTTGAGCAAATTAGCAGTTTATCATTGTATAATACATATCGAATCAGATACCTTTATCCACGCGCATCTAAACCATAAAATTAATTACGTTCCCGGTAATGGCATTAAACAAATCTGTGTAATCAATCCTGGTCAGAAATTGACTTCGAAAAGATTTTTATGAAAATAACAATCCAGGTGTGAGCCAATGGTTGCATTTCATTTCTTGGTCATTTTACAACTGTCGCAGGATATTGGGTGAGGAAGGAAGCACCTTTTTCCTTCTCTCTATGTCTTTTTCTGTCTTTCTTTCTCTCCCTTCTCTCTTTCCGTCTTTTTTTTTTCTCTCTCTCATTTTCGTTTGATTCTTCCGCTCTCTCTTTTTCCTTTTCTCTCTTATTTTCTTACCATCCTCATCTTTACAATTCTCTCTATATCTGTCTTTCTATCTTTTCCTTTTACGATAAATCTCTCGCCCTTCTTTTCACAATCACTCTCTCGCTCTTGTAGATTTCCTCTCTCTTCTCTACTTCTACTTGCCTCTTTCAGTCTCTTCCTCTTTTTCATTTACTTTTTCCCGCTTTTCTGTCTTTCTCGTACTTTTTTCTTCTTTCTTAGTCTCTTTCCTTCTCTCTTTATCATACTCTATTCTTTTTTAGACACACACATATAGATATATACTTTGTATAAACTACATCTAGACCTGAAACATTTAATTTTCCTTCTTGAAATGTGACCTACAGGAATGTTACGTAAGTTTGTAGTAAGATCAGCAGTGCCTTCTTAGTCCAATCAAGCAAAAGATGCAAGGAAATTATGGTAATGAATATGTCACGGATATTGATAACATGATTTGC
>BOPN01003237.1:160293-169398 GCA_017312705.2 Penaeus japonicus | reverse complement strand
CATATATATATACACACATATATATATATATACGTGTGTGTGTGTGTGTGTGTGTGTGTGTGTGTGTGTGTGTGTGTGTATGTGTGTGCGTATGTATGTATATATATCAACTGCTATATAATATATATTTTTTTTATAGTTCTTATTTTTTATAGTTTTATTTCACTATAGATATCCCTTTTTATCATATTCATCATTTATCCATGTTATCACAATTTTCTTTATTCAAATCAGCTTTAGCATTAACCATCAAACTAACTTTGATTAAATATTATTAGTAATATTACATTTCCCCTTTTTTATATATTCAGATTTATTGTCGATTGGTTTTACAAAAATGTCCTATATCATAATCAGCTTTAAAAAAAATAAGAGCTTTATGATAATCTAATCAAAGAAGCTTTATTGAAATCGAGGATATAATCAGATTATCGTAATCTATAGTTTTAGCATACTTTGCTTTATAATCATCTATTTTATCATAGTTTCATTATGGATTTCTATATGATAATCAGCTTTTTCATAACCTATCCGTCCTATCATAGTCGTATCTATTTTTTTATCCCATCAAAAAATACATATAATCAATTTATTACATATATATATATTTTTTTTTTTTTTACTTTTTATTATTATTATATATTTTTTTCTATTTTTTTTCTTTTTTTTTAGATATCCAGTGTTGTTATGATCTCTCAGCTTGACCATGAATTAGGTATTGTTGTTTTTGTCATGTGTGGTGTGTCGACAGAATTGCTTTGTCTGACATTTACCTGTTGATTTATAGATATAAACAGTATCCATTGCTGACACTTAACAATTATGCTTTGCTTTTGCTTGGGTATTTGTGTGTCCGTGTCTGGGTGCTTGTGTGTGAATGTCTAGTGTGTGTGTGTTTGTTTGTGTTTGTGTTTGTTTGTGTGTGTGTGTGTGTGTGTGTGTGTGTGTGTGTGTGTGTGTGTGTGTGTGTGTGTGTGTGTGTGTGTGTGTGTGTGTGTGTGTGTTTGTGTGTACGTTTGTGTACGTGTGTGTGTGTGTGCGTGCCCATCACAGCACCGATCTGTTTTCAAATCTGCGTCGACGTGTATATCATATGTTATGACCATTAATGATGACTTTGGCGTAATATTAGGGCTATCCATCACCCAGCCCGGCCTGTGATCACGTGGTAGATCTTCGTGGTAGCAACAAAGCTCTTAAATTTAGCTTTTCCTGTTTCGATCGCTGGCGCTCGCTAGGAGTCTTAGCTTGGCCTATGTTGAATTTCTTTTCTTGGCCGGATTGCACGATTTGTTCAATTATGTTTAGATACCCCCCCCCCCTCCTTATCTTTATGCAACGTTGGTATGTCTGTGGTTAATCCGATGGTTTCAATTGCGGTGAGACGGTGATGATGATGATGGAAGTAGTTACATGTTGAGAGTAATAATTTTTTTTTCTTTTTTTTTTTTTTCTTTTTTTTTTATATAAAAACGGTGCTGGTGCCCTAAGTGACTCCTCTGTGTGTCCGAGGTGACGATAACACGATAGATGCTGTTTAGCGGTGACGTCATATGTGATGAAAGGTTGACTTGCAATGTTGCAGAGATGAAAGAGGTGAAGAAAAAGGAATCATTTATGGTATCTTTCATCGGCTGTTTGTTGTGTATAAACAGCTGGTTTGTGAAGTGTTGATGTCTTAGAAGGTAATGACTGAGGATATATATACTTCAACGAAATTATCTGAAAAGGAAGTAGAAGAAAAAGAAAAAGAAAAAATGATAATGACGAATCAAATCTTTGGGAAAAAAATATCCTTGCTATCCTCTCTATCGTAAACCGTCACCATTATAAATTATCTTTATCGTTTTTAATATTAATGAACAATTTCTTGGCCTCGCCTCCTAAGGTAAGAAAATCCAGCGTAAACTAATGACTCTTGGGACAGAGACAATTTGTATCGGAGATTCTAGATTCTTGATTCTCGGCTCTGTGTCTCAGTTTTCTTCTTCTTTTTATTTTTATTTTTTCGTTATTTTTTTACTGTATTGTTAGTTTTTTATTGTTATTATTATTATTATTATTATTATTATCAGTATCATTATTATTATCATCATTATTATGATGATGATGATTATTATTATTATTATCATTATCATTATTATTATTATCATTATTATGATTATTATTATTATTATCATTATTATTATTATCATCGTCATCATCATCATCATCATTATCATTATCATTATCATTATTATTATTATTTGTTTTATTATCATTATTATTATTATTATCACTATTATTAATATTATCATCATCATCATCATCATCATCATTATTATTATTATTATTATCATTATTATTATTATCAACATTATTATTACTATGATATTTATCATTGGTATCCTTATTGTTATCATCACTAATATTATTTTCATTCTTATCATTATTGTTGTTCTTATTGTTATCATTATTATCATTATTGTTGTTCTTATTGTTATCATTATTATTGTTGTTATTGTTGTTGCTGTTGTTGTTGTTATCATCATTGTAATCATTATTAAGATTATCATTATCGTCATCATCAGTAACATTATCATCAATATTAGAATTGTCATTGTTATCGCCGTCATTATCATTCTTGGTTATGATCATTATCATCATCTTTTTATTATCACTAATTATCAATATCATAATGATCATTATCAAAATATGATTATTATCATCATCATTATCATTATTGTTATCATTATTATCATCATCATTATCATTTATTATCATCATTATCATTACCATCATTAATCATCATCATCACTATTCCTATCACATCATCCTTCTAACCCCAACCTTACCTAACCCCACCCCAACAAATAACTCAAAAAGCTACAGCAGTTTTACTTCCTAAGAACATTCTCGCATCCAGCTCGCCTCTCTCTCCCAGATAGATCTCTCGTCGACTCCGAGATAAAAATCTCATCCTTAAAGGTCTATGCCAACCACAGCGAAAACATCTCTCATGGTTGTCGGACAGGAAGGAGAAGGAGGGGGAGGGAGAGAGGGGTTGGGGTTGGGGGGAAAGGTGGGAGGGGGGAAGGGGGAAGGGGGAAGGGGGGGCCAGGTGAGAGCAAGATTCTTCTTCTTGTGGTGAGGTGTTTACGTAAATGTATTTTTACTGTTTTTGATCGTGAGAGAGAGAGAGAGGGCGAGGGAGACAGAGAGAAAGAGAGAGGGCGAGGGAGATGGAGAGAGAGAGAGAGAGGGAGATGGAGAGAAAGAGAGAGGGAGAGGGAGATGGAGAGAAAGAGAGAAGGAGAGGGAATAGAGAGAAAGAGAGAGGGAGAGGGAGATGGAGAGAAAGAGAGAGGGAGAGGGAGATAGAGAGAGAGAGAGAGAGGGAGAGGGAGATGGAGAGAAAGAGAGAAGGAGAGGGAGATGGAGAGAAAGAGAGGGCGAGGGAGATAGAGAGAAAGAGAGAGGGAGAGGGAGATAGAGAGAAAGAGAGATAGTCACGAGCGCATACAAGTGAGAGATAGAGATAGAGAGAGAGAAATAGAGAGACAGAGGGAGAAAGAGATAAAGAGAGATAGACAGATAAGGAGAGAGAAAGAGACAAAGAAAGACAGACAGACAGACAGATAGATAGATAGATAGATAGAGAGAGAGAGAGACCAACCGACAGAAAGATACAAAGAAAGAGAGAGGGAGCGAAGGAGAGAGAAAGACAGAGACAGAGAGAGAGAGAGAGACCAACCGAGAGAGAGAGACAGAGAGAGAGAGAGAGAGAGAGAGAGAGAGAGAGAGAGAGAGAGAGGGAACGAAGGAAAGGAAAAACAGAGACAGAGAGAGAGAGAGAGAGAGAGAGAGAGAGAGAGAGAGAGAGAGAGAGAGAGAGAGAGAGAGAGAGAGAGAGAGAGAGCGAAGGAGAGAAAGACAGAGACAGAGAGAGAGAGAGACCAACCGACAGAAAGATACAAGGAAAGAGAGAGAGAGAGAGAGAGAGAGAGAGAGAGAGAGAGAGAGAGAGAGAGAGAGAGAGAGAGAGAGAGAGAGAGAGAGAGAGAGAGACCAACCGACAGAAAGATACAAAGAGAGAGAGAGAGAGAGAGAGAGAGAGACAGAGAGAGAGAGAGAGAGAGAGAGAGAGAGAGAGAGAGAGAGAGAGCTCAGCCAAGCGACACTCACAGAGGGCGAAGACGCGGAGGAGCTCCCCGCTTCTGTTCCTCCGGCTAACTGCTCCTCCCGCGTTGCAGTGGAATTGCAAGGAGGTCTTCAAGACGTTGTGTTTATCAAGGACTCTCCTCCGGTCCTTCGTCATCTCCCGCCCGGCGTCCTTCTTGCGATCTCCTGAAGGCTCGTTTGTGGATTGTTTGACTTTTTTTTTTTTTTTTTTTTTTTTTTTTTTTTTTTTTTTTTTTTTTTTTTGAAAAAAAAGAAAGTAAGAGGGAAATGTCGGTTAATACGATGGAGATGGGATTTTTTTTTTTTTTTTATTGGAAGAATAAGATGAAGAAGAAAAGAGAAAAGGAACGAGAAAACGACGACAGGAATAGAATAAGAAGAGGAAGAAGATAGAAGAAACGACAGACGAAGAAGAAGAAAGAGGGAAAAACGAAAAAGAAGAAAAACGAGAAGAAAAATGAAGATAAACAATAATAAGATAAATGACAAAGACAAAAAGGAAAAAAAAGACAATAGAAAGAAAGAACAGACGTATGTAACTATATACACTGATGTCCTCGTGAGTAAATTCATCCCAGTCCGCTCTCCCTCTGCCATCTCTCTCTCCCGAATCGCCCTTAAAGCTCGACGTAAAGTCACTTTGGCAACACCAAGAAGGCCTTAATTTCTCGAGATAAAATATCCGGCTTTGATGGGCGTCTAAATTTGTTGCCGAAGAAAGGGGGACGATTCTAATTAAATCGAAATCACTGCAGTTGGCCCTCTGGATGGCCGTTTGTTGCGCCTTGAGGGAAAGATTAATCGGTCTTGGTGTTTGCTTTAGTCTTGGTTTCTTGTTTCATTTTCTGTTTTCTCTCTCTCTCTCTCTTTCTTTCTTTCTCTTTCTCTTTCTCTCTCTCTCTCTTTCTCTCTCCCCCCCCCCCCCTCTCTCTCTCTCTCTCTCTCTCTTCTCTCTCTCTCTCCTTATTTCTCTCTCTCTCTATCTCTCTCTCTCTGTCTCTCTCTCTCTCTCTCTCTCTCTCTCTCTCTCTCTCTCTTTTTGATTTTGATTTTATTTTTTCTTTCGTTTTCCATCTTTTTCTTGATTTATTGTTTTGCGTTTGGTGATGGTGGGGGTGTTTTGTTCTTGTGGAAATGAAGGGGAGAGAAAAGAAGAGGAAGAGAAGGGTGATGGAAGGTGTAATGGGAAGGGTAGGCAAGGGAGGAGATGAAGAGGAGAGAAAGGAAAAGGAAGAGAAGGGCGAGGGAAGGTGTAAAAGAAAGGGGGAGGAAGGACAGAGTGAAGGGAAGAAGAAGTTGGAGTGGAGGAGAGGAAGAGAAGGAGAGGCAGGTTAAAGAGAAACAAGAGAGGAGGAGATGAAAAGGGAGGAGGAGAAAGTAAAAAAGGGGGGGGGGTGGTTCAAGGAAAACGGAAGGTGAGGGGAGAGGGAGAAGGGAAAAGAAAGACGTAAAGAGTGTCCTCGAGAGGAGGGGAAAAAACCCGACAGGAGCAGGTGTTCAAAAGGGCATAAAAAGGTTAAAGTTAAAGTAACGAAGTGAACAAAAACGATCACGAAAAACGAGAACAGAAAGAAAAGGAGGTGTGGATTTTGAGAAATTGAGAGATCGAGAGAAAGAGGAGGAAGGAGACGACGACAAGGAAAAAGGGAAAACGGAAGGATGGAATTGATAAAGCCGAAGAGAGATAGAGAGAAAGACAGACAGACAGACAGAGAGAGAGAGAGAGAGAGAGAGAGAGAGAGAGAGAGAGAGAGAGAGGAAGACAAAGAGAGAGAGAGAGAGAGAGAGAGAGGGAGGGAGGGAGGCAGGGAAGAGATGGAGAGAGAGAGAAAAGAGAAAGAAAAAAAGGGAAAAGGTACACGATGGAAACGTTGAGGTAGAGGCAGAAGAGAGAGAGGGTGGAGGTGGGATGAAGAGAGTAATAGAGGCATAAGAGAAGTTAAATGAAGAAGGGGTGGGGAGGAGGGGAGAGGTTGGAGGTGGGGTGGAGAGGGTAGTAGAGACATAAGAGAAGTTAAATGAAGAGGGGGGTAGGGAGGAGGGGATAGAGGGAAGGGGGGAGGGGGAGAGGGGGAGAGAGGGAGTGATGCACCTTAAAATGCTTCAGGTCACGTGTGTCTCCAGGACCTTCTGCCCTGGGGTGGGCTTATGGCATCTGCAGTGCGCCTCAGATACATCCTCCCTGCAGACTGCTTTTCACTACTCCTGCTCCTGCTGCATCCGCCTCTGCTGTGCACTACTCCTTACCGCTGCTGCCTCTCCTTTTCCCTCTCGTTATCCATCTCGTTAGTCTGCCACTTCCTTCCTTTTTTGGGGGGCTTTCTGCTTCCCTTCTATTTATCTGTCTTTTTTCTTTTCTTTTTTTTCTTATTTCTTTTTTGACATGGTATTGGCGTGGGGAAATTTTTCGTTCTGTGCGTGTGTATTGATTTATGTGCGTGTATGTGTGTGTGTGTGTTTTGCGTGTGTGTGTGTGTGTGTCTGTTTGTGTGTGTATGTGTCTGTTTGTGTGTGTGTATGTTTGTGTGTGTGCGTGTGTGCGTGCCTGTTTGTGTGTGTGTATGTGTCTGTTTGTTTGTGTGTGTGTGTGTTTTGCGTGTGTGTGTGTGTGTCTGTTTGTGTGTGTGTGTGTGTGTGTGTGTGTGTCTATTTGTGTGTGTGTGTGCGTGTGTGTGTCTGTTTGTGTGTGTGTGTGTGTCTGTGCGTGTGTGGCGTGTGTGTATTTGGGAAATTAATAATTAATGCTTATTGACTAAGTAAGCAAGAGATGCAGAGGTAGGCGAGAGTGAGAGATGGGAAGACACAGTAATGGCATTATGCAAATTAGATCGTCAACGACTGTGTTGCCACGGTCTCATTGCATCATGTTGATTAAGCATTGATGGTCTCTTGTTTCAAACAATTTTCTTGTTTCATTATCATATGATTATATTATCATAGTTGTTTTCATTATCACTATTTTCATTATTATTATTATTATCATTATTGTCTTTAATCGTTATCATTATTATCATCATCAGTATTATCATTTTATTATTTTTACTATTGATATTATCATACTCATCATTATCATTGTGATTTTCATTATCATAATCATCATTACCATTGTTATTTTCATTATCATAATCATCATTATCATTGCTATCTTCATTATCATCATCATCATTATCATAGTTATTTTCATTATCCCCATCATCATTATCATAGTTATTTTCATTATCATCAGCATCATTGTCTTATTTCTCACTTCTTTATTTTTATCATTAATCCATTCTCGTTCTACTTCCCTCTTCGTGCCACCAAGCGACCGATGAAATCCCATTCCAACGCGAGCCAGGCTGTGATTACGTAATTGTTTTATAATTCCTCCCCATTTTAACAATTTCGGTCACGTGATCGACCCCCATTTTTGCGCGTCACCGTCATCTTATGCGACGATTTTTTGCAATCCTCTTTAAGAAAAGTTGCAATTTTTTTTTTCTTTTTTCTTTTTTCTTTCTTGGAAAAGGGATTTTGATTTCCGTTTCTTCCTCTTCGGCGAAGGAAGGAAGAGATGATTCCCGTGAAGTCTTGTTGCGTTTAGTTCTTTCTCTGTTTATCTGTTTCTCTTTCTCTATCTCTATCTCTCGCTCTCGCTCTCTTTCTTTCTTTCTCGCTCTCTCTTTCTCTCTCTCTCTCTCTCGCTCTCTCGCTCTCTCTTTCTCTCTCTCTCTCTCTCTCTCTCTCTCTCTCTCTCTCTCTCTTTCTATCTCTCTCTCCCTCTCTCTCTCTCTCTCTCTCTCTCTCTCTCTCTCTCTCTCTCTCTCTCTCTCTCTCTCTCCTCTCTCTCTCTCTCTCTCTCTCTCTCTCTCTCTCTCTCTCTATTCTCCTCTTCTCTTTACCCTCTCTTCTCCTGTCTGTGTCTCTCTTTCTCTCTTTCTGTCTCTATCTCTTTCTCTCTTCCTTTGTTTCTGTTTTGGTTTCTCTCTCTCTCTCTTTTCCTTGCCCATCCTTCTCCTCCTCTACTACTTTCTGCTCCTCCTCCTTCCCCTCTTCATTTTACTTCCTTCTTCTCTCCTTGTTTCCTTTGTCCTTTCTCTCCATCTCCCCTCCCTCCCCACTCCCCCACTCCCATCCAGTGCAGAGAAAGAGGACAAGAGGGAAAAAAGTGGAAGTGGGGTGTGGGGGAGGGGGGTTGAGAGGGGAAGAAAGAAGAGGGAGGAGAGGAAGGAGGTGAGGGGGTGGGGGTGGGGATCGAGCTCAGTGCCATGATCAAAAGATTTTAATGGGATGCTAGAGGGGGAGGGAGGGGGGGAGAGGCGTAAGGAGTGGGGGTGGTGTGGAGGTGAGAGGGTGAAGGGGTGGGGGTGGGGTGGGGGGTTGCAGTGGGTGGGTGTCGCGGTGAAAAGAAAGAGAGGGGGAGGGAAGGAGGAGGAAGGAGGGTGGGGGCCGGTGGCAGGTAAGTAGTCAGGGGGATAGGGGAGGAAGGGAAGGGGAAGGGAAGTGTATGAAGATCAGTTGCGGCGGCAAAATATGTTGCAATTTTTTTTTTTTTTTTTTTTTTTTTTTTTTGGGGGGGGGGATTTCCGTCGTTTATAACAGGTAATGAGGAATACCTCTTTCGCTCTGCTCGTTTAGGCGTCGCGGCGAGGAGGGGGAGGAGGAGGGGAGAAGGAGGAGGAGGAGGAAGAGGGGGGGAGGAGGAGGTGGAGGAGGAGAAGGAGGGGGAGGAGGAGGAGGGGGGGAGGGAGGAAGAGGGGGGGAGGGAGGGGAGGAGGGGGGAAGGAGGGGGGAGAGAGGGGGAGGAGGAGATGGAGGGAGGGAGGGGGAGGAGGAGGGGAGAAGGAGGGGGAAAAGGGGGGAAGGGGAGGAGGAGGAGGAATGGGAGGGGAGAGAGGGGGAGGAGGAGATGGAGGGGGGAGAGAGGGGGAGGAGGAGGAGAAGGGGGAAGAGGGGGGAAGGGGA
>BOPN01003237.1:140293-145293 GCA_017312705.2 Penaeus japonicus | reverse complement strand
CCCGGCTGTCTGTTTCTTCTCTCTCTGTCTGTCTCTTTCTCTCTCTCTCTTTCCTTCTTCTCTTTCTCTCGCTCTCTCTGTCGCTCTGTGTGTGTGTTTCTCTCTCTCTCTCTCTCTCTCTCTCTCTCTCTCTCTCTCTCTCTCTCTCTCTCTCTCTCTCTCTCTAAGAACCTCTTTATATATTCCTTTCCTTCTTCTTGTTGTCCTTCTATTGATCTGTTTTTTCTCTCCCTCACTCAGCCTATCCTTCACACATCATCACCCAAATCACAGACATAATCACCACCTCCCCCTCACATACATAGTCTTCCTCCTCATCTTGTTCTTCTTGTTCTTCTTCTTTCCCCTGATCCTCCTTTTCTTCTTTCTCCCCCACCAGCTCCTCTTCGTCTTCTTCTTCTTTCTCCTCCTCCTCCTCCTCCTAATCATCATCATCATCACCCCTCCACCTCCCCCTCCAACTCCCCACCCCCTCCCCCTTCACCTCAACAACCATCCTCTCCTTCTCTACCTCCACCACCCCCTCCACAACCACCACCTCCATCACTTCTACCTCCCCATCCCCTCCACCACCACCCCCTCCCCCTCCACCCCCACCACCACCACCCCCTCTACCTCCCCCTCCACCTCCACAACCACCCCCACCACCACCTCCACCACCACCCCCACCATCACCTCCACCACCACCCCCTCCACAACCACCACCACCCCCTCCACAACCACCACCACCCCCTCCCCCTCCCCCTCCACCTCCACCCCCTCCCCCTTCACCACCTCCACAACCACCACCACCCCCTCCACAACCACCACCACCTCCACATCCCCCTCTACCTCCCCACCCCCTCCCCCTCCACCTCCACAACCACCTCCTCCACCTTCCCTTATCCTCCCCATCCATCTCCTCCTTCCCTCTCTACCCCCTCCATCACTTCCACCTCCCCACCCCCTCCCTCTCTACCTCCCCCTTCACCACCACCACCTCCACCACCCCCTACCCCTCTACCTCCACCACCTCCCCCTCCACAACCACCACCACCTCCACCACCTCACCCACCTCCACCTCCACCACCCCCTACCCCTCTACCTCCACCACCTCCCCCTCCACAACCACCACCACCTCCACCACCTCACCCACCTCCACCACCTCCACAACCACCACCACCCCCTCCACCACCTCCCCCTTCACCTCCCCCTTCACCTCCACCTCCCCCTCTACCTCCACCACCACAACCACCACCTCCCCCACATCCCTCTCTACCTCCCCACCCCCTCCCCCTCCACCTCAACCACCACCCCCTCCACCTTCCCTTATCCTCCCCATCCATCTCCTCCTTCCCTCTCTACCCCCGAAGCGAATGGGCGTCCGGGGCAGCAGAGGTCGTGCGGGCGAGTCCAGAAGGAAATGCAATTAAGGTCGTCCGTGGGACTCTCCTCGGGAACATACAGGCCACGGGGTCGTTTTTCTTGAATCTTGAGGGGCGAAAGGAGAGAGAGAGAGGGAGAGGGAGAGAGAGAGAGAGAGAATGGAGAGAGAGAGAGAGAGAATGGAGAGAGAGAGAGAGAAAGAGAGAGAGAGAGAAAGAGAATAGAGAGGAGAGGGGGGGGGGGATGGATAGGTAGAGAGATAAAGAGATGTGGATGTGGTTGGATTTACAGATAGATAAAGATATAGAGATAGATAAATAGATAGATAGATATAAATAGATAGATAGATAGATAGATAGATAACCAGATAGATATAAATATAAATATGTATATAGATAAGGATGTAGATATAGATATGCAGATGATAAAGGAGTAGGAAGAGGATATGACGGAAAAAATAAGAGAGAAAATAAAACAGTCACAATAAGAGGGAAAGAAAATCAAATTTGTGAGAGAAAAATGATAGAAGAGCAAGGAGGCGGGGGGCTGGGGGGGAGATGGGGGGGAGATGGGAGATGGGGGGGGGGGATTCTGCTGATCTGAGAGATGACGAAACGAAGTCGTAGTCTAATATTTCTCGTACTTTATTATGTATGACTTTCCTTCCTTTTAGATTTAGGTTTCGAGTTGCTCTCTTGATGTCAGAGAGGGAGAAAGAGGGAGATAAATAGAGCGATAGAGATAGATAGATGAATAGAAGGAGAGAAAGAGAGAGAGAGAGAGAGAGAGAGAGAGAGAGAGTGATAGAGATAGATAGATGAAAAGAAGGAGAGAAAGAAAGAGAGAAAGAGAGAGAGAGAGAGAGAGAGGGAAGGTGAAAGAGAAAGAGAGTGACAGAGACAGGAGAGAGAGAGAAAGGGAGAAAGAGAGAGATAAACAGAGCGATAGAGATAGATAGATGAATAGAAGGAGAGAAAGAAAGAGAGAAAAAGAGAGAGAGGGGGGGGGATGAAGGTAAAAGAGAATGAGAGTGACAGAGACAGAGAGAGCGTCTCCAATAAAGGACAAAAGACATGCAGATTGGCCAACAGAGAAGGCTCGAGGAAACACCCTGGTTTGCGTGCATGTGCTTCTCAGCCTTTACACGCCTCCTGTCGACTTCAACAAAGCAGGATCCCACCGCCAGCCACCCGCCCCCTTCCCCCCTTACCCCCTCACCCCCCCCCCCACGCCCTCCCTCTCCCCATCCCCAGCCTCTTCCACTCCAGCCGTCACAAAGACCTCGGTGCAGGTGCTTCTATGTCCTCTTGAGTTCTAACTCTTGCGTGAAGAAGAGGTTACGGAACTGAGAGATAGATGGGGGTCTGAGGAGATATTAGGATTGGAAGAGTGGAAGAGAAATATGAAGGTCTTTGTTGGATGGAGGGAAGACTTAGATATATAGGTCTTATTGTATAAGTAATAATAGAGAAAGGGATGTGGGAAACGGGGAAAAAATAGTGAGAAACAGGGGGAAAAAACGGATAAAGAATAAAATAGAAAAAATAGTGAGAAATAGGGGGAAAAAATAAAGAATAAGAGAACATTAAAAAAAATAAAAAAAAATAAAAACGGAAATATAGAAGAAATAATAAAGAAAAACGACAAAACTAAAGAGTTAAGGACAGACAGAGAGGAGATAAGAGGGAAAAGAGAGAGAGAGAGAGAGACAAGAGAAAAGCAGCAATAAGCCGCCTGTTACTTCGCTATCGGCCCGAGTGCAATTGCGTCTTGCGTTGTTGATAATTAATCTCTTAGAGGAAGGAAAGACCCGAGGCTTTCGGAGGATGGAAGTTTGTAGTTTGTATTGACTCTCTCTTTTAAAGTAAATCTTTTTTTCTTTAGTCTCCCCTTGGTTCAAGATGTCTTCCTTTTTTTTTAATTCTTTTTTTTATGTCTTATCTCCTTCACTTGAGGAGATCATTAGCGAGTTTGTTTGTTTGTTTTTTGTTTTTGTGTGTCCGGGAGATAATTGATCGGAAGACAATAAAGGGGGGATAGAAAAGTAACGGGGAAGGACAGAGAGGGTTCACCGAATCGGAAAGACAAAGAAGAGAGAAAGAGAGAAAAAGAAAAAGAAAAAAGAGAAATTTCTTTTTCTTAGAGAAAGAGAGACTTGGGGGAAAAGAGAGCGATGCAGGATGCGGGAATGTTGCAAAGGGTTTTAACCAGCGGGCTCTGCAACTGTTTCATGATTGGCAAGTTCCGCAGGGTCCTGTTTGAGTTAGTGTGTATGTTTGTGTGTGTGTGATTGCGTATGCCTGTTCATCTGTTTGTATGTGCGCGCGCGCCTTTTTGTGTGTGTTTCTGTACAGTATGTGTGTTCATATGTATGTATTTTTGTGTTTCATATGGATATATGTCTCTCTCTCTCTTTCCCCTTTCTCTCTCTCTCTCTCTCTCTCTCTCTCTCTCTCTCACACACACACACACACACACACACACACACACACAAACACACATACATATACACATGCACATACGCATATTATGAAATTAATCAATACTTACATTTTTTAAAAATGATGTCTCAGATACTATTTTACACTGACTACCCATTCATGTCTCACCCTTCCTGTATCTCTCTCATACCTCTTCCTAGCACCTTCCCCTATCTCGCCCTTTCCCCAACTCCTCCCCCCCCCCCCCCCCCTCCTCCTTGGCATCATTTGACTCCTCTCTCGATCCTCCTTATTCCTCTCTCTCTCTCTCTCTCTCTCTCTCTCTCTCTCTCTCTCTCTCTCTCTCTCTCTCTCTCTCTCTCTCTCTCTCTCTCTCTCTTCCTCCTACGTTTGACCTTATCGTCTGCTATCACCACACCCCTCCATTTCCGTTTCTCTTCCCTTGACCTTGCCTCATCCTCTCCTCCTGTCCCCTTCCCCCCTTTCCCTTCCTCCACCTCCTTCCCCATTCCTCCCTCCTTGACCTCAACTCCCCCCCCCCCCTCCCTCTCCCCTTTCTTCCTTCACCTCCTCCCCCTCCCCCTTCCCCCTGTCATGACCAAACCTCCCCTCACCTTCCCCTCTCCTTTGTCTCCCCCCCCCCGTCGCCTTCTTTGACCTAGCCCCCTCCTCTCTCCCTTCTCCCCTCCCCCTTCGCCTTCTTGACCTAGCCCTCCCTCTCTCCCTTCTCCCCCCTCCCCCCCTTCGCCTTCTTGACCTAGCCCTCCCTCTCTCCCTTCTCCCCCCCCCTCCCCCTTCGCCTTCTTGACCTAGCCCCCTCCCTCTCTCCCCTTTCTCTCTCCCCCTCCTCCTTCGCCTTCTTGACCTAGCCCCTCCCTTCCTCTCCCTTCTCCCCCTCCCCCTCTTCTTCGCCTTCTTGACCTAGCCCTCCCTCTCTCCTTTGTCTCCCCCTACCCCCCCCCCTTCGCCTTCTCTGACCTAGCCCCCTCCCTCTCTCCCTTCTCCCCCCCTCCCCTCTTCGCCTTTTGACCTAGCCCCCTCCCTCTCTCCCCTTCTCTCTTCCCCCTTCCCCTCCCCCCCCTGCCTTCTTGACCTAGCCCCTCCCCCTCCCCCCTCCTCTTTCCCCATCATTGCACACCGAAAGGTCCTTGTGAGCTCCATCAAGCGGGGTCGTTTATGCCATGGGGTGACGAT
>BOPN01003237.1:120293-125293 GCA_017312705.2 Penaeus japonicus | reverse complement strand
ATATATATATATATATATATATATATATATATGTATATATATAATATATATATATATATATATATATATATATATATATATATATATATATATATATATATATATACATATATATATATATATATATATATATATATATATATATATATATGTATATATATATATATATATATATATATATATATATATATGTATATATATATATATATATATATATATATATATATATATATATATATATATATATGAGTGTGTGTGTGTGAGTGTGTGTTTATATAATTCAAATACCCTTAATAATAATGACCCATTCCGTCATTCGGACGAAATAAGAGATACAAACCTACCTCCCCGACTCCCCCAACCCCGCCCACTCACCCAAACTTCTCCATGCCCACTCCCTACCCCCCCCCCCCCCCACCCCCCACCATCCTTCCAACCTCTCCCTCTCCCGGAGTTATAAAGGACGGAGACATTTAGTAGCTTCTCCGCCGAGTCACTCGCATCTCATTCTTGTTGCAAACAAGAATGAGATACGAGTTGCAAGGCTGGGAGCTCTCCTGCAATTTTCTACCGGAGCAATTTTCCCGAGTTGGTAAGGAGGCTGTCTTCGCGTTTGTCTTTTATGTTGATGTTATTTTCCTTGCTGTCTCTGTTATTGGTATTATTATTTTTGCTTCATTAGCATTATTATTATCATCGTTTTAATGTTTCTCTCGGTTATTGTTGTTATTATTGCTATTATTGTTATTATTATTACTATGTTGTTATTATCTTTATTGTTATTATTATCACTATCATTATTGTTGCTGATATTGCTGTTGTCATTTTCATCATAAACATTATGATTACCACTTCTATTATCATCATATCATTATTACTATTGGTGTAATTATTTTCTTTATCGATAAGATCATTTTATCATTGTCAGTGTCATCATTATCATTACACTCGATAGTAGTAGCAAAGATAGTACGAGTAGAAGTATTGTTATTATTAGTATGAGTATTATCATTTATTTCACTTAATACACTTGCGTAGGAAAATTCACTCCTATGATTTTGGACCAAAATAATCTGATCTTATAAATCTTACGTAATCGTCAAATCTGTTTTACTACGGAATGAATTACACTTTTCGTCCCCCGCTTATCGCTTTTTGATTTTGATCAATCGGTAAGGAAAAATGCCAAGACACAAATGAGATAAAGATAGATTTGAAAGGACGAGGAATTGATAGAATTACTTTCCACATATGTATATATATATATATATATGTGTGTGTGTGTGTGTGTATATATGTGTGTGTGTGTGTGTGTGTGTGTGTGTGTGTGTGTGTGTGTATGTATGTATGTATATAATATATATATCGTATACATAGAATTATCCAAACGAAATTTTTTATCCCTCTGAAGATGGAAGCATAAGCACATTTGGCAAAGTTTCGTGAGAACTTCTTAATCCTGGAGCGAGGTTCATCGCCTTAAGGCTTTGGTGCCTCTCACGCACGCACACAGTTTTGAAATACGTACACGTCATACCTACACCTTGGTACACACGCATATTATACTTTTACGTACACACAGATTCGTTTTCATCCCAATACGCAAAATATCATGCAATAAGAGGAAAGAGCGAGAGCGAGAGAGAGAGAGAGAGAGAGAGAGAGAGAGAGAGAGAGAGAGAGAGAGAGAGAGAGAGAGAGAGAGAGAGAGAGAGAGAGAGAGAGAGAGAGATGGAGAAAGAGAGAAAAAGAGAGAGGAAGAGAGAGCGAGATAGAGAGCGAAAGTAAGAAAACGAGGGGGGGAAGAGAGAAAAAAAACGAAAATCAGCATAACAATGATACACCCCCATTCATCCTGACCTCGTGTTTGTTCACAATATTTACATAAGTATCCCCTCCTTCCGAGCCTCTTCGAGTTAAGCCTCTCTCTCCAGAATGCGAGAAATCTCAGCTCAGACTCAGTAGAAATGTTATTACATTATCCTTTCTCTCTCCCTCCATCCCCCTCTTCCCTCCTTCCTGCTTTCTCATCATTTCTCCCACTCTTTATTCTCTGGCTTTCTTTTTTTTTTCTTACTTTCCTTCTTCTCCCTCTCTCTCTCTCTCTCTCTCTCTCTCTCTCTCTCTCTCTCTCTCTCTCTCTCTCTCTCTCTCTCTCTCTCTCTCTCTCTCTCTCTCTCTCTCTCTTTCTCTCTCTCTCTCTCTTTATCTCTATCTCTCTCTCTCTCTCTCTCTCTCTCTCCTCCCATCCACTCCCCTCCCCCATCCCTCCCCCCAACCTCCACCCATCCCTCCCCTCATCCCCCAACCTCCTCCCATCCCTCCCCCTCCTCCCCCACCCCCATCCCCCAATTCCCACCTCGTAGGTCTAAGAAAACGAAGAATCCTTCCGCGGTCGGCTCTCGGGCATCTCAGGTCGCTAGCTATCCCTCCCTTTCTTCAGACGACCCGAATGATAATGACATTTGAGGATTGTAAATTAGATAGGACGAGAGAGGTGGGACAATGAGCAGTGAGATGTCAAAAAAAAGAAAAAAAAAAAAAAAAAAAGAAGAAGAAGAAGGCAGGTTATAAAATGGCCACGTAAGAAAGGAAGAAATTAATCGAAGGGACCCCATCCCCCCAGTCCCACCTCGTAGGTCTAAGAAAACGAAGAATCCTTCCGTGTGCCCTTTTGCCCCTTTCTTTGGCCCTTGTTTTTTGTTTGTTTGTTTTTTTCCTTAGGGTTTTGTCCCCTTGTTCTTTGTTTATTTTGTTTTTGTCCTTTGTTCTGTATCTCTTTTTGTTTGTATTTGTTATATTGTGCTTCTACATCTATCCTTAATCTTGTTATTTTTTCATCTTGTTTTCATTCTTTATTATTGTTGTTATCGATATTATACATCAACCTCTTCTCTCTCTCTCTCTCTCTCTCTCTCTCTCTCTCTCTCTCTCTCTCTCTCTCTCTCTCTCTCTCTCTCTCTCTCTCTCTCTCTCTCACTCTCTCTCTCTAATACATTATTCTTCTTTCTTTCTTATCATCTATTCCTTCTCACTCCGTCTGACCTCAGTCAGACGGAGCTGTGGTCATTCGATTAATTTCTGCCCTTTCTTGCATGGCCATTTATAACCTGCCTTATTCTTTTCTTTTTTTCTTTCTTTCTTTGTTATCTCACTGCTCATTCTTTCACCTTTCTCGTCCTATCTAATTTGCAATTCTCAAATGTCATTACTATTCTTTATCTTATTTTTCTTCTCATTTCCTCTTCCCTCTTTCCGCAACAAGGAATTTTATTTTTATTCTTTATCGTCATCTTTTCCTCCTTCTCCTCCTCCCTCTCTTCTTCCTCCTCCTCCTCCTCCCTCCCTTCCTCCTCCTCCTCCCTCTCTTCCTCCTCCTCCTCCTCCTCCTCCTCCTCGTCGTCGTCGTCGTCCTCCTCCTCCTCCTCCTCCTCCCTCTCCTCCTCCTCCTTTTCCTCCTCCTTCCTCTTCTTCTTCCTCCTCCTCCTTTTCCTCCTCCTCCCTCCTCCCTCTTTCCGCAACAAGAGCGAAGGAGAGACCCGAAAGTCCTCTCCCCTTTATGCTCTTTATCCATTTACTTATCCGCTTTGTGGTCGGATATAAATAGGTTGTTGTTTATCACTGTGGCTTCGGTTACTCGGATCTCGCCCTCTTCTCGTTTATTCGCTTGTGTGGCCTTTTTTATTTTTTTATTTTTTATTATTATTATTTTTTATTTATTTATTATTATTATTATTATTATTCTTTCGTTTTGCGATTTCTGTCGATTTTTTTTTTTTTTTTTTGGGGGGGGGGGGGTGGGGGTTGGGGTGGTGGGAGGGAATGGTGCTTGTTTGTTTTATTGCGGTGTTATTGTTATTTCATTCGTTCATATTTGTGTTGGGGGAATCAACGATGGTTTATTTATACCTATTTGTTTATTCTCTTTCTCTTTTTCTGTCTCTCTGTCTATTTCTCTCTCTCTTCTATCTCACTCTCTCTATCTATCTATCTACCTATTTATCTCACTCTCTGTCTCTGTCTTTGTCACTCTCTCTCTCTCTCTCTCTCTCTCTCTCTCTCTCTCTCTCTCTCTCTCTCTCTCTCTCTCTCTCTCTCTCTCTCTCTCTCTCTCTCTCTCTCTCTCTCTCTCTCTCTCTCTCTCTCTCACTCACTCTCAATCTATCAATCTATCCTCCTCTCCCCCTTCTTCGTACACGCCCTACTATTCCTCCTCCTTTCCCCCCCCCCCCCCCCCCCCACCTTCACTCCCCCCTTCTGACCCTCTTTCAAGAAGCCCCTTTCAGTATCTTAGAGCACGGAAGCACACAGTCTCAGGACAAACGGGCTTAACAGAATCTCACTATGCTGTTTTTTTTTTTTACTGTTTTTTCTTTTTTATTATTATTCGTCCTAATTAAATCTAATCATTTGTTTTCCTTTTCGTCTTTTTCTTTCTTATTTTTATGTATTTGTTTTATCCTTTTTTTTGTTTGTTTCTCCTTTTATGTCATTTCTTTCCTATTATTCAATTTCTATTGTTTTTCTGTTGTGTTCTTTTCCCTTCCATTTTCGTTGGAGTAGCAAGAAGGAGAGGGAAAAGACCGATGATAAAGAATAAAAAAAAAACTTGATAATTAGACTGATAAAGGGGATAATAAAGTAAAAATAATAGACGGAGGGAGGAAGGGAATGCCAAAGAGAGAGAGAAGGGCATAGAGGGAGAGATTATAAGAGAAAGATAGACAAACAGGCAAACATATAAACATACAAACATGCAAACAGACGGACAGAGAATGTAGGAGAAAGGGAGAAGGGAGAAGGGAGAAAGGGCGTGAATAAGGTTCATTATGACTCCCATCGTCTGCTATCTCTATAACACATTAAATTAGGTTGTCTCTCGATTGGGCTCTCTTATGCACAAGGAATTCTGAATAATAAATATGTACCCTTGTACGCAGCCACCCCCCCCCCCCCCCCCCCCCTCCCCCCCTACACACACACCTCCCCCTAGTCCTTCC
>BOPN01003237.1:110293-115293 GCA_017312705.2 Penaeus japonicus | reverse complement strand
CATCAATAGTTCCGCCATTAATGCACCGGGTTTGTTAACGGTCCAATGTTCAAAATGCCTCTTTCTGGAATTACTCTCTCGCTCCGGATTAATAATTCATGCTAACGGTGTGGCAACAGTTCGCCCGGCGCGCACAGTTGCCTAATGCCGAATATTGGGGTGCAGCATCGCGTCGCGTAGAAGCTGCTGTTCCTCCTTCCTCCTCCTCTTCTTTCTTCTTATTTCTTCGCCTTTCCTTCCTCCTATTCGGTCTTCTTCTTTCTTTCTTTCTCTCTCTCTCTCTCTCTCTCTCTCTCTCTCTCTCTCTCTCTCTCTCTCTCTCTCTCTCTCTCTCTCTCTCTCTCTCTCTCTCTCTCTCTCTCTCTCTCTCTCTCTCTCTCTCTCTCTCTCTCTCTCTCTCTCTCTCTCTCTCTCTCTCTCTCTCTCTCTCTCTCTCTCTCTTCTACTTGTAGTTTCTCCTTTTCATCCTCCTTTCTTACTCTCTTTCTTCTTCTCTTGTTCTGTCTTCTTCTTCTTCACCCTCCTCTGTTTTTTATTTTTACCCTCCTCCACTTCTTATTCTTCATATATTCTCTTATTCTTCCACCTCCCTTCTATTCCCCGTCTATATTTTCTATTATCCCCGCAGCCATTTCCTCCTCTCCCTCTTCCTCTCCTCCTTTCCTTTTCCCTGATCGTTGTTTCCTTCTCTTCTTTCTCTTCCTTCTCTTCCTCCTCTTCACATCCTTCTTCCCCCCTCTCCCTCACCCTCTTTCTCCTCATCTCTCTCTCCCTCCTCTTCTTCTCTCCCTTCCCCTCCCCTCCCCTTTCCCTTGATAATTGTTTCCTTGTCCTCTCCTTCTCTCCCTCCCCCTCTCCCTCCTCCTCTTCATCTCTCTCAACCTCCGCTTCCTCCTCATCATCATCATCATTTCGTTCCTCCTGTTCTTCTACATCCTCCTCCTCTTCTTCCCCCCCCCCCCCTCTTCTTCCTCCTCCTCCTCTTCTTCTCTCTCTCTCTCTCTCTCTCTTATCTATCTCTCTCTCTCTCTCTCTCTCTCTCTCTCTCTCTCTCTCTCTCTCTCTCTCTCTCTCTCTCTCTCTCTCTCACTCTCTCTCTTCTCTCTCTCTCTCTTTCGTTTCCCCTTCTTTCTCTTTCCTCCCTCCTTCTCTCTCTCTCTCTCTCTCTCTCTCTCTCTCTCTCTCTCTCTCTCTCTCTCTCTCTCTCTCTCTCTCTCTCTCTCTCTCTCTCTCTCTCTCTCTCTCCCTAATGGCTCCCCAAGGACGATGCTTATGCGTTTAGGTTCTTCCTCAGTAATACCTCGCTGGACAGAATCCCAATTTTTGTTGCAATTGTAACTCGGAATTGGATGATTCTTGCTGAAAGAGAGGCAAGAGAGAAGACTAGATAAGGGAGAGAGAAAAGAAATAGACTAGATAAGGGAGAAAGGAGAAAAGAGAAGACTAGATAAGGAAGAGAGAAAAGAGATAGACTAGATAAGGGAGAAAAGAGAAAGAGAGAAGACTAGATAAGGGAGAGAGAAAAGAAAAGGGAGATGATAAGGAAGGGAGGGAGAAGAGAAGGCGGAGGAAAAGAGGATTGGAAGATGTAAGAAGAGGAGATGTGGATGACGTAGAGACGGAATGAAAGAGTGGAGAAAGAGAAACAGAGAGACAAAGAGAAATAAAGAATAGTGATAAGATATATATAAGATAGATGAAAAAAAGAGAAAATATAAGAAAATATAAGCATAGGAGTTTTTTTTCTCTATGATAGAGAAGATGATGAAGAAAATGTTAAAAGAAAATGTTGTGATTTATTTTTTAAAAAATCTTAGATAATACTTAAATAAAATAGAATGTCAGATGGATTTCACCTTTCGAAGTTTCACTAACTTCTAAATATTTTATGATAGTAATTCTAATAAGTACCCCTTATGCTAGAATAAAATTAAGGATACACGAAATTACAGGCTTCGCAATGATCTTTAATTTTCACTGATATCATTATCAGTATTGATAGTGATATTGTCATTGCCGTCACCATTTTCATCATCATTATTATAATCATCGTTATCATCATCATTACTATTATTATCATTATCACTGAGAAAGACAAGGATAAGACCTTCAATCGAATCTTAAAAAGTTGAAAAAAGTACCAAATTATGCCAAAATCCAGAAAAAAAACTTTCCATTTTTACAAAACATAAACAAAATAATAAAAAAACGGGGACCTCAAATAGGGATAAGCTGAGAAGAAGAAAGAAAATAATAATAATAATAATAATAAAAGAACTTCCATGAGGCACGGACAGAACCAAGGCGTTTCCACATATGTAAGCCGGAGGAACATTTTCGGGCTGAGGCGATAAGGCGAAGAAGACGGGCAAAGTTGGAGCAATTTTGGGCCTTAGCGACACTTCAGAGACACCTGACTCACGTTCCCTTGAAGTGATTACTGGATTGCTGCCGTTGAGGTAATCCGGCGCGGTTGAAGTGATTCTAGCTTCCGGGAGTGGTTGACTTTTGGTGGAGGCGGTGTTTATAGCTTGGCTTTATTTGGGTTGATACTCGAAGTGTGTGTGTGTGTGTGTTTGGGTCTGTTTGTGTGTTTGGTTGAGTGTGTTTGTTTGTTGGGGCTGTGTGTGTTTGGGTCTGTTTGTGTGTTGGGGCTGTGTGTTTGTTTGTTGGGGCTGTATGTGTTTGGGTCTGTTTGTGTGTTTGGTTGAGTGTGTTTGTTTGTTGGGGCTGTGTGTGTTTTTGTTTGTGATTGTGTGAATGCGTGTGGGTTTGGGTCTGTTTGTGTGTTTGGTTGAGTGTGTTTGTTTGTTTGTGATTGTGTGTGTTTTTTGTTTGTGATTGTGTGAATGCGTGTGGGTTTTGGTCTGTTTGTGTGTTTGGTTGAGTGTGTTTGTTTGTTTGTTTGTGACTGTGTGTGTTTTTGTTTGTGATTGTGTGAATGCGCGTGGGTTTGGGTCTGTTTGTGTGTTTGGTTGAGTGTGTTTGTTTGTTGGGGCTGTGTGTGTTTTTGTTTGTGATTGTGTGAAATGTGTGTGTGTGTTTGTTTGTCATTGTGTGAATGTGTGTCTGTGTGTGTTTGTTTGTGATTGTGTGAATGCGTGTGTTTGTTTGTGAATCCGTGTGTGTCTTTGTGATTGTGTGAATGCGTGTGTGTGTGTGTGTGTGTATTTGTTTGTGCCTGTGTGAATGCGAGTGTTTGTTTTTTGATCGTGTGACTGCGTGTGTGTGTGTGTGTGTGTACGCGTTCGCATGTGGTTGTTAGAAGTAAGTGCACACACTATATGCCCCTTCTTCATCCTCCCCGAAAGCGCCTCTCAGCCGCGCCGTTCCCGAAGCCGTTCCCGAAGCCGCTCCCAAAGACACTCCTTCAGGTTCCCTCGATTTCCAGGTCGCATTCCGCGCCGGTCGCCAGAGTACCTTGCCTCTTTTATTACACGTAAAAGGGGGAAACTTCAACCGTATTTCAGGGTGAGGGGGGAGTGGGTGGGAATGGGAAGTTGGGGTAGGGGGTGGGTGGGAAAGGGGGGTTCGGGAGGAGGGGTGGTTAGGGGGAGGGGGAAAGCTGGGGTTAGGGGGAGTGGGGAAAGGGGGGTTAGGGGGAGGGGGGAAAGGGGGGTTGGAGAGGAGGGGAGAGGGGGAAAGGGGGGTTGGGGAGGAGGGAAGAGGGGGAAAGGAGGGGGGGTTATGGGGAGGGGAAAGGGGGGTTGGGGAGGTGGGGTGGGGGGGAAAGGGGGAGGAGGAAAGCTGGGGTTAGGGAGGAGGGGGGAAAGGGGGGTTGGAGAGGAGGGGGGGTTAGGGGGAGGGGTTGGGGAGGAAGGGGGGAAGGGAAGGGGTTGGGGAACAGGCGGTATAGGGGGAGGTAGGGAAGGGGGGAGTGAAGGGGAAGGATAGAAATAAGATAAGAGGGATGTAGAAATAGGGAGAAGAGGGGGAGGCGAAGAGGGTGTGGTGGGGAAAGGGGGGGAAGGAGGAGAACGGGTAAGAGGGATGCAGAAATAGAAAGAAGAGGGGAAGGGGGTGAGGGGTATCGAAGGGAGGGAAAAGGGGGGTAAATTCTCTTGGAAATTTGTGGCGTCTCTCTCTCCAGGAATTTATTTTCTTTTTCCATTTGCCCGAACGTTTGAGGGTTCCTCCCGTTTGTGCAATGGAGTAGCCTTATAGTATGTGTGTGTGGGCGCGAGTGTGGGTTTACATGTGTGTGTGTTCGTGTGTGAGTGTGTCTTCTTGTGTGTGTGTGTGTTCGTTCATGTGTGTGTGTGTATCTTCGTGTGTGTGTGTGTCTTCTTGTGTGAGTGTGTCTTCGTGTGTGTGTGTGTGTGTGTGTGTGTGTGTGTGTGTGTGTGTGAGTGCGTGTGTGTGTGTGTGTGTCTTCTTGTGTGTGTGTGTGTATGTGTCTTCTTGTGTGTGTGTGTGTGCGTGTGTTTGTATGTGTGTGTGTATGTGCTCGTGTGCATGTGTGTGTGTATGTGTCTGTGTGTGTGTGTTTCGTTCTTTCACCCACTCATCCATTCTCTCTCACCCCCCTTTTCTTAATAACTTAATAACTTTCATTCATTCCCTCGCATCTTCTTTCCCTCCTCTCCCATTCGTTCATTTCTTCTCTCTCATCCTACCAACCCCCATCTCTCCTTCTTCCATTTACTCATTTTCTTTCATAATTAATCACCCCATCTTCATCAGAGTCGCCTATGTTATCAAGACAGCATATAGAGTGTAAAAAAGAGAGCGGGTGATTTGTAATTCCTAATGGCTAATTCCTAGCTCATAAATCTAAGGACATTCATACCCACATTTCATATAATTAAAGCTGTAGCCTAAAACATTTTGATAAGTTTTCGCAGATTTTCGTTTATGGCTCATATAAGACACGGACAAAACAATGTGATATTGTGACTGCAAGAATCAGACTTGGATACAGAATGTATTGGGAGGTCAGTTCAGGATGCAATGTAGAAGAAACTAAATGCAGACTTTGCAACGAAAAATATAAACGAACA
>BOPN01003237.1:97500-109029 GCA_017312705.2 Penaeus japonicus | reverse complement strand
TGATAGCGATGATAATCATGATGATGATGGTGATGTTGGTGATGTGGATAGTGATGACGATGATGATAATGATTATGGCATCAATGATATTACCAATGATGATCATACATACATACAAACACATAGCACATTGCCTGCAAAGTTACAACATGCAAAATGAAATATAATGTTTTGTAATTGTTAGACACTGGTTCAGGTCATCGATTTACTTAAGAACATAAAATGTGACTCTTAATTTTTTGTTTTATAAGTCTATTCACGAAGTATTATTACGAAGGTGAGAGAGAGAGAGAGAGAGAGAGAGAGAGAGAGAGAGAGAGAGAGAGAGAGCGAGAGGGCGAGAGGGCGAAAGGGCGAGAGAGAGAGCGAGAGGCAGTTAAGGAGGGAGAGAGGGAAAGGGAAGGAGGGAGAGAGAGGGTAGAAGGGAGGGAGAGAGGGAATGAGGGAGGGAAGGAAGGAAGGAGAGAGAAAGAAAAGGAGAGAGAAAAATTAAGAGATTTTGACAGACACAAACAGAGAGAAAGAGAGAGAGAGAGAAAGAGAAAGAAAAAGATGGCGAAAGAGAGAGATAGAAAAAGAAAGAGATGGTGAGAAAGAGAGAGATGGAGAAAAAAAGAGAGAGAGGTAGAGAAAGGCATAGAGCGATGGATAAAGATAGATAAAAAGAGAAAGTAAGAGAGAGAACGAGAGAGAGAAGAAATTAAGAGAGAGAGGGAGAGAGAGAGAGAGAAAGCGAAAGTGAAAGTAAGAAGAGAGAGAGGGAAAGAAAGTCAAAGAGAAAGGAAAGTAAGAGAGAGAGGGAGAGAGATAAGTAAGAGAGAGAGATAGAGAAAGAGAGAAAGAAAAGTAAGAGAGAGAAAGAGAGAAAGAGAAGTAAGAGAGAGAGAGAGAAAGAGAGAGGAAGAGAAAGTAAGAGAAAGAGTGAGAGAAGTAAAAGAGCGAGAGATAAAGAGAGAGAAAAAAAAGAGAAAGAGAGAGTGAAAAAGAGATATCTTAACTGCGCTTATCTGCCTGTTTTAGACTATGAATAACCCGATCACATCCTAACGTATTTGTCCATGGCAAGCAAAGTGATCGAGTAAGAAATTAATCCTGTGCCAAACATAAGGACAAAAAGGAATAAAAACAACGACTCGATAAGGACAAAATAGGATAAAAACAGCGACTCGATAAGGAAAAAAAAAGGATAAAAACAGCGACTCGATAAGGACAAAAAAAGGATAAAAACAGCGACTCGATAAGGACAAAAAAAGGATAAAAACAGCGACTCGATAAGGACAAAAAAAGGATAAAAACAGCGACTCGATAAGGACAAAAAAAGGATAAAAACAGCGACTCGATAAGGACAAAAAAAGGATAAAAACAGCGACTCGATAAGGACAAAAAAAGGATAAAAACAGCGACTCGATAAGGACAAAAAAAGGATAAAAACAGCGACTCGATAAGGACAAAAAAAGGATAAAAACAGCGACTCGATAAGGACAAAAAAAGGATAAAAACAGCGACTCGATAAGGACAAAAAAAGGATAAAAACAGCGACTCGATAAGGACAAAAAAAGGATAAAAACAGCGACTCGATAAGGACAAAAAAAGGATAAAAACAGCGACTCGATAAGGACAAAAAAAGGATAAAAACAGCGACTCGATAAGGACAAAAAAAGGATAAAAACAGCGACTCGATAAGGACAAAAAAAGGATAAAAACAGCGACTCGATAAGGACAAAAAAAGGATAAAAACAGCGACTCGATAAGGACAAAAAAAGGATAAAAACAGCGACTCGATAAGGACAAAAAAAGGATAAAAACAGCGACTCGATAAGGACAAAAAAAGGATAAAAACAGCGACTCGATAAGGACAAAAAAAGGATAAAAACAGCGACTCGATAAGGACAAAAAAAGGATAAAAACAGCGACTCGATAAGGACAAAAAAAGGATAAAAACAGCGACTCGATAAGGACAAAAAAAGGATAAAAACAGCGACTCGATAAGGACAAAAAAAGGATAAAAACAGCGACTCGATAAGGACAAAAAAAGGATAAAAACAGCGACTC
Organism: Penaeus japonicus; assembly: GCA_017312705.2. Classification (NCBI taxonomy): domain Eukaryota; kingdom Metazoa; phylum Arthropoda; class Malacostraca; order Decapoda; family Penaeidae; genus Penaeus; species Penaeus japonicus. Next base: position 106,977 of record BOPN01003237.1, on the reverse strand, counting down.
GATAAGGACAAAAAAAGGATAAAAACAGCGACTCGATAAGGACAAAAAAAGGATAAAAACAGCGACTCGATAAGGACAAAAAAAGGATAAAAACAGCGACTCGATAAGGACAAAAAAAGGATAAAAACAGCGACTCGATAAGGACAAAAAAAGGATAAAAACAGCGACTCGATAAGGACAAAAAAAGGATAAAAACAGCGACTCGATAAGGACAAAAAAAGGATAAAAACAGCGACTCGATAAGGACAAAAAAAGGATAAAAACAGCGACTCGATAAGGACAAAAAAAGGATAAAAACAGCGACTCGATAAGGACAAAAAAAGGATAAAAACAGCGACTCGATAAGGACAAAAAAAGGATAAAAACAGCGACTCGATAAGGACAAAAAAAGGATAAAAACAGCGACTCGATAAGGACAAAAAAAGGATAAAAACAGCGACTCGATAAGGACAAAAAAAGGATAAAAACAGCGACTCGATAAGGACAAAAAAAGGATAAAAACAGCGACTCGATAAGGACAAAAAAAGGATAAAAACAGCGACTCGATAAGGACAAAAAATATATATACAAGTATACATATACATTTATATACATATATATATATATATATATGTGTGTGTGTATGAATATTTATATGTATATATATGTATATATATATATATATATATATATATATATATATATATATATATATATATATATATATATGTGTGTGTGTGTGTGTGTGTGTGTGTGTGTGTGTGTGCATGTATGTGTGTATAAATACATATATATGATATATATGTATATTTATGTATATGTGTGTGTATATTGTATATATATCATATATATTATATATATGTATATATACATATATATGTGTGTGTATATTATATATATATATATAATATATCATATATATATGTATATATAAGTGAACGTCTGCCTGTGTGTGTGTCATGACTCTCGTACAAGGACGCGATATTATACCTAAACCTTTGAAATTCTTTACCAAAACTTTCCGTAACGTTAGCGGCCTCATAGTTCATTGCACGAACAGCCACCACCTTCACGCAACCACACCCGTAAATCATGCTACTCTGTCATTCTATTTCCAAATTACTCATCCCTCGCAAAATATAACTTTCAGCGTGGACACTTTTTTGAATATTCACCATCTTTTTCATCTTTTCAACCATAATATTCAACCGAATATCCGTCTCGCATCCAGCAGGACTCTTAATAGATAATGGATAGTAAGAATTAACTTTAAGGAATACACACGTACTCGCAAACATATAGTTGTTATTGCAGGTGATGTCGGGTACATATGGTTGATTAAAAGTTATAGAGTTACAGAGTGTTATTGTATTTAGTTCGTTATAAGTTTTGATTAAATCTATGTGGGAGAGAGAGAGAGAGAGAGAGAGAAAGAAACGGATGAAGAGAGAATGAGAGACAATACGAGAGAAGATGAGAGAGAATGTGAGAAAAGGAGAGAGAATGTGAGAAAAGGAGAGAGAGGGAGAGAGAGAGAGAGAAACGAATGAAGAGAGAATGAGAGACAATACGAAAGAAAATGAGAGAGAATGTGAGAAAATGAGGGAGAGAGAGAGGGAAAGAGAGAGAGAGGAAGAGAAAGAAAGAAAGAGCGAGAGAGAGAGGAAGAGAGAGAGAAAAAGAGGAAGAGAGAGAGAAAGAAAGAAAGAGCAAGAGAGAGAGAGAAGGAGATTTCAGGACAGACAAAAATAGATAGAGAAGGAAAGAGTGAGAGACAAAGATCGAACAAAAGCAATATTTCTTTTAAGTGGGTCGTACCTATCAGTAAATGCCACATGCAACAAGGCAGTGTATTAATTTATTAATTTGGTTGCCTGAGATTTGCTATTACTAATGATACTTTAAATACTTATAATGTTACTTACATTGCTACTACAGCAATAACTACTATTACTGGTGTTACTGCTACTACTACTACCTCTATGTGTATACATGTGTTATGCATGCACATACATCCATATATACATGCATATAATCGAGGTTATATCTGTGTTATTGCATTCTACCATCTTTCTCACACATATATAACCTCGGTGACCTGATTTGGGACTTGAATTTCTGATTCATTGATGCCGAGTGCTCGCAGGAATTGTCTGTAAAACCTCGCTATCACTGCTCTGCTATGAGCACATAGGTAAATTCCATGACGGTTGTAAGGCATCTGGTTGGATACTTCTTTTAGTGGGTCGTATGGTCTATTGGATTCATGGCTGGGTCTGGTTCGAGTCCCGGTCAGGGAGGTAAAATTTGTATTTCTATATTAAATGCATTACTGCATTCTACCATCTTTCTCTCTCTCTCTTTCACACACACACATATATATATACTCATATGTGCATACATATATGTGTGTACATGTGTGTATGTGTATGTGTGTATACATATATTTGTGTATATATATATATATATATATATATATATATATATATATATATATTTATATTTCATATACATATATATGTTTATATATGTATGCATATACAGAGATATTTAGATATATGATATATACATAATACATGCAATATATAATACATGTACATATATACGGTGATTACAAAAATGATGATAATGATAATGATAATGATTATCTTTATCATTATTACCATAAAAGGAACGATAGAAAGGATATACTAGCCATAGTAATAGTGATAATCATGATCCTGAAGATAATGACAATGTCAATGATAACATCTGTAGTAATGATACTATTAATGATAATAAAATAAAAATAATGACAATGATAATGATAATAATGGTAATGATAATAGAAATGATAATGGTAATGATAATAGGAATGATAATAATGGTAATGATAATAGAAATGATAATGGTAATGATAATAGGAATGATAACGATGATAACAAAATGATAATTATGATGATAATGATATTGAATATGATAATGATAGTAATAACAGTTTCGATAGGAAAACAATGATGATAATAGAAATAACGATAATGTTTAAGATTACAAGCAATGTTCAGTCGAGCAGAGTTCCTTTGCCACGACAAAAATCAGTTTTAATCTGTTGAGAAGATACAGATCATACTTCAAAATCCCGCGAAGTTTTGCTAAGGTGTCGATTAAACTTCAAAATTCCGCGAAGCTACGTGTATATATATCCAGGTTACTTAAAGCTACACGAAAAATAATGCAAGTCAACGTTTTGTACAGTACATGCCGTGCACAGTGTTACTTCAAAGTGGGATAAAGAAAACATGGTTATTGATTCCTAGTTATTATTCAGTGTGTGTTTGTAATGAGACTCAAAGTAAGAAGGCTATTTTTTAAGGCTTTTATGACCTTTGCGCTTAAAGCTTTACAAGAATTTAGAACATTTGATAACACATATCAATAAGTACGCACACGTTGGCATACAAATGAACACACAAACTAAACAATATGATTACATAAAGGCACATCCATTCCTAGAAATGCATATAAAGACACAGACAGACACACTATGATTGCATAAAGACACATCCACTCCTAGAAATGCATAAAAAGACACACATAAACAGACACACTGTGATTATATAAAGACACTTTCACTCCTAGAAATGCATATAAACACACACACACACAGATACATACACTCATGTACATACATATAATAAAACACATGCGCACTCATAACTGCAGTTTATGATATGCAAATGAATTCAAGAAAACTGCTATCAATTCAGAAATTTTCGAGCATTGGGGCGAACTAGCATTTTTTTATGAACGGAAATTATAGCGGAAATTATAGGCCTATATTCTGCTTTCATATGATCATTATCATCATTAATATTATTTTGTTATGATCCTTATTGTCATTATCATCATTATCACTTTTATTGTCATTATTATTGCAATCATTATCACTGTTTTTGTTGATATTACTATTGTTATTAACATTATTATTGTTGTCACTATTATCATTGTTATCCAAAAATCTGCACTATAGAACTTGTCAGTGCACTTTCACCTCGGTTAATTAAGAAAGAAAGAAAGAAAGAAAAATGCATGTGTGGATATATGCACGTATTTATGGATGTATGTGTGTATGGATGTATTTGTGTATGGATGTGTCTGTATATGCATGCATGTGTTTATGGATGTGTCTGTATATGTATGTGTGTATGTATGTATGCACGTACGTGTATACTTATAGTATTTATACATTTTAGATACGCACCTATTTTTAGATACTTTTTTGTGTAAACATGATTTATGATTTCTGCATATCCAGTAATAAACGTGAAGTTGCGTACTACAGCATATTAATTTCAAGGAAAATAAAAATAAATAAAAGTTATGACAATCACATCGATGAACTGACTTGGGTTTCCGTTAATTGCAAGTTCCAATGCATGAAACATGTCCGCCCGTTCCTGTATACGCCCTTAATGGGAGAAAAAAGAGGTAGTAAAAGACAATGGCACGACCTTATATCACGAAGGTATATTGCCAGATGTATGTTTTGCTCTCATTCGAAGTGTCAAATATAATTGCATATATTAATGCTTAAGGAATATATGACCTTGTAAATTGGGTGTGTGTGGGCGTGTGTTTCATTCATGGATATATCTACGTTTGATACAAGGTCATGTTTATTATTCAAAGGTGGTATCAAAGCCTCAAGCACTTTTTTGGAAATCTGTGTAAGACGTGTTATTAATGTAATAAAAAAAAACTTACCCGTCTATCACCTGTCTTTGTTAACTAGCAACCGCCTATCATTTTTCTTTTGTCTTGTTAGGTGCTGTTTTGTCCGTTATTGTCATTATCATCATGATTATCGTTATCGTTACTATCATTATTATCCTTATTATTAGCATTATCATTGTTATCATTATTATTTTCTTATCATTGTCATCATCATTATTACCGTCATTATAATTATCACGATTATTTTCTTATGACTGTTATCATTACTATCACTATCATTGCCATTATTACAATTATAATTATCATCTTATGATTATGATTATGATTATCATGGTTATTGTTATCACTATCATTATTGTTAATATCCTCATTTTCATCGTTAAATTATCATTATTGTCATTATCCTTATGTTCATCGTTATAATTATCATTATTGTTATTATCCTCATTTTCATCGTTATAATTATCATTATTGTTATTATCCTCATTTTCATCGTTAAATTATCATTATTGTCATTATCCTTATGTTCATCGTTATAATTATCATTATTGTTATAATCCTCATTTTCATCATTATAATCATCATTATTATTATTATCATTGTTATCATTTTGAAGTTGAAAATGATACCATCACTACCAATAAATTTACCCGTAATCCTCTGCCCTCAGACGCCGTCCTCCCCATGGCCGTCTTCCAGGCAGCGGGTCCGGCGACAACGGACACTCTGCTCGAATACCGCCGGACGCTGACGGAGCTCTTCGAAGCCACGTTCTGCTTCCGGTTCCGAATCCGTCAGTCAAGGGAACTGAACACCATCATTTCGTATGCGCTTTCGGACGAGGGGGACGAAATCAATCTGAGTAGGTTTGGTTTTGGTTTTGGTTTGGTTTGTTTGTTTGTGTGTGTGTGTGTGTTTGTGTTTGTGTTTTGTTTGGTTGTTTTGTATTTGTTTGTCTCTGTGTGTGTTTGTGTGTTTTGTTTTGTTTGTTTGTTTGTTTGTCTGTGTGTGTTTGTTTGTTTGGTTGTTTGTGCGTGTGTGTGTGTGTTTTGTTTGGTTGTTTTGAATCTGTTTGTCTGTGTGTGTGTTTGTTTGTTTGTTTGTGCGTGTGTGTTTTGTTTGATTGTTTGTATTTTTTTGTCTTTGTGTGTGTTTGTTTGTTTGTTTGTGCGTGTGTGTGTGTTTTGTTTGATTGTTTGTATTTGTGTATTTGTTTGTTTGTTTGTTTGTTTGTGCGCATGGTTACGTGATGTGAGGGTGGGGGTGCTTGTACGTGGAAATATATATCTGTGAGATATATGAATGCAAAACAATATATCTGTGAGATATATGAATGCAAAACAATATATCTGTGAGATATATGAATGCAAAACAATATATCTGTGAGATATATGAATGCAAAACAATATATCTGTGAGATATATGAATGCAAAACAATATATCTGTGAGATATATGAATGCAAAACAATAGATCCGTGAGATATATGAATGCAAAACCGAATCATTGGTCTCTCGGTCCCCCTCCTCCGGCCAGGCCTGAACTACATCGACGGCTCCTTCGTGTTCCTCTGCTGCAACGACTGGGTGGAGCTGGAGCTGAAGCTGTCGGTGGGCCTGAGGGAGTGGATGTCCATCTGCTTCGCCGTGGAGCTTCGGGAGAGGCGGTGGACGCTCGTCAAGAACGGGAAGACGTGGAGGGGCAGGATCAAGGGCGACCCGAAGGACGTGCAGCCGATCCGAGCCGATGGGACGCTGGTGATCGGCCAGGACCAGGACTCGCTCGGGGCGGGCTTCAACGAGTACGAGAGTCTCTCGGGCTGGCTGGTGGACCTGGGCATCTACTCGCAAGAGCTGACGGTGGACCAGATGAACGACTTCACCACCTGTATGGACATCACTCCGGCGGTGACTCCTATAGTGGACTTTTCGAATATCAAGCGAGACTTTAAGGTCAGGGACGTGGACCTGGATAGCATCTCGAAGTACAAGACTTGCGATGCCGATAGGAACTTCAATCTCATCTTCCCGGAGCTGCGGGTGTTCGAGGACGGCCGGCTGCTCTGCCACATCGTCGGCGGGAAGCTGTCCGTCCCCAGAAGCGCCGACGAGAACCTCCAATTGTTTAACAAGTCCCTTCCGATCCAAGAATACTGCGGCGACGGGTATGCGGAGACCCTCTGGCTGGGCGTGACGGGAGACGTCCAGGATCAGCAGTGGCGCCACTACGTCACCGGCGACCCGATAAGGTACTCGAAGTTCGGTCCCGACTCGGACTTCGGGCTGCCCATCGTCAGACCCGACACCTGCGTTGCCTTCCGCGGGAGCAACGACACGGCGGAGGAGGACTTCGGCGTGTGGGTGCCCAGCGACTGCAACCTCGAGATGTGCCCCGTGTGCCACTTCAACCAGGTGGGCCTCATCAGGATGCGCGGGCTGTGCCAGGAGTCCGAGTTCGACCGCGACTACTTCCTCACCCACGACCAGGGCTCCCTCAGCTTCACCGGCGTCCTCTACTCCGAGATCGTCAAGAACCCGCCGTCCGCGGAGAAGTCGGACTCCGACTTCGGCTACTGGACGCTCACCCGCTTCGACAAGCCGCACGTGACGGCGATCCTGCACATGCAGTCGCCCACGCACTACCCGCTCGGCCTCAACACGTGGCACGTGGACAACGACGTCTGCGGCAAGCCGGTCATGCAGCTGATGATGACCTCGTGCAAGGACGGCCAGTTCTCCTGCAGGGACGGCACCTGCATCATCATCCAGCAGCGCTGCGACCTGGAGGCGGACTGCCCCGACGGCACGGACGAGGTCGACTGCGACTTCCACTCGTTGCCGAAGGACTACGACAGCCACTCGCCGCCCTCGAGGCCCGACCGCACGCAGCCCATCCAGGTGCAGCTCCTCATCACCGTCCTGTCGATGCGCGGCGTCGACCTCTCCAACTTCGGCTTCACCTGCGAGATCGAGGTGCGGCTCCAGTGGACGGACGACCGCCTCAGGTTCCACCACCTCAACTTCGCCGAGACCCTCAACATCCTCGACGGCAACCAGATGCCGTGGGTGCCGAGCCTCGAGTTCCTGGGCGACGGCGACACCACCAGCACCGTCGTCGAGCGGAGGCGGGCCGTCAGGGTGAAGCGCTTCTCGGAAAGGCCTCTGCCAGACAACGACGAGTTCATGTTCGAAGGTAAGCGGCCTCGGGGTGCCCAGGAGGGTCATGGTGGGGAGAGAAGAGAGGGAAACCGGCGATGGTGCCATAATGGTGGCAATTATGATAATGGTAGCAGCAGTATTTGCAGACGGGTATCAACATAGATAGATATAGTCATAGTGAGATATATAGATGCAGATATAGTTCTAGATAAATCTAAATTCAGATATAAAGGGAGGGAGAGACAGATATAGATACATACGAATAGCTTAACCATACCCATTAGCGAGAGGGAGAGAGAGAGAGAGAGAGGGGGAGAGAGAGAGAGAGAGAGAGAGAGAGAGAGGGAGAGGGAGAGAGAGAGAGAGAGTAAGAGAAAGAGAGAGAAAGAGAGAGAAATAAAAAGAAAGAAATATAGAGAAAGAAAGAAAGAAAGAGACGTGTGTTTGAGTGTGTATATATCTACACACATATCCACACATATCCACAGCATCTCCACACACATCCACGTTTCGTCGCATTATCTGTTATCTTTTCCTTCGCATTTTCCTACCATTTCTCTCGTCCTCCCAATGGCCTTTGTCTCTCGCTGTATTGAAACCTTCCCGAGCGTGCAAGAACCTTCTTCTTGTGTTCATTATCTGTTCTCTGTTGCGTCTCGTGTTCTTGGTTACTCATAACCATGGGGGAGAGGAGGAGGAGGGGGTTAGGTGTGGTATGGTGAGTATGGTGCCAAAGTAAAGACGAAGAAAAACGAACATGTAAATGTACCTAATATTTACCCAAATCGCCATTTTTATAGATTCATTCTGGTCGTGATGATGTACAATATCTGGAACTGTTTCAAAACACACACACACACACACACACATACATACACACACACACATACATACACACACACACATACATACACACACACATACATACACACACACAGAAACACACACACACACACAATCACACACACACACATACATACACACACACACAGAGACAACACACACACACACACACACACACACACACACACACACACACACACACACACACACACACACACACACACACACACATCCAGAAAACATACACTCATATCTCACCAGATACTATTTAAAGGAGAAACCCCCCCTAACCAACGCCCTTTTCTGGATCCATTCTAGGGCGTGCTGCTCACAGGCATCACCAAGGAGTACGTCATCTTAGTCCCGGATGGAAATGGCGTCGATTTCGTGGGTCAGAGGAAACTTCTGGAATATTTTCTCTCGACCGAGAAAATGGTGAAAAGGGATGAGGTTGGTTCTTTATGGAGTTCTGTTGTTATGATTGTTTCTTTTGTTGTTGTTGTTGATATTTCGCGGTTTCATTAAGGCATTTCCCTCAATCCCTTTACCCCATCCCTCCCCCTCCCCCTTGCCTCCCTATCCTCCCCCCTCCCCCCCTTTACCCCCTATCCCTCCCCTCCCTTTACCCCCTATCCTCCTCCCCTCCCCTTTACTTCTCATTCTCCTCCCCTCCCCCTCACTTCTTATCCCTCCCATCCTCTTTAATACCCCCTATCCCCACTCCCCCTTCCCCACTCCCGTATCCCTCCTCCCCTCCCCCCTTTACCCCCTATTCCTCCCCCTCCC
>BOPN01003237.1:47500-50000 GCA_017312705.2 Penaeus japonicus | reverse complement strand
CTGAATTGTGACTTGAATTTCTAATTCATTCCCGCTGAGTGCCCACAGCGATTGTCTGTAAAACCTCGCTATCACTGCTCTGCTAAGAATATAAAGGTAACTTCCACGGTGGTTGTAAGGCACCTGGTTAGATAATCCTTATGTGGGTCTTTGTGGTGTAAGGGTCTTCACCTGAGAATAACTATAATTAGTACACATGATCTTTATGGGTTAAAATTGACCCCAAAATATACTTGACTCAATCCACAATGGGTCTGCCTTACCTTCATGACAGGCGAGGGAAATCTGTATTTGATATCGCACTCCCCACTAAGGACGTCCCATATGCAGACATTGTTGTCGGTGGAAACGCTAAGTAGCTTGTAGCCTCCTCTTGACCAACTGAAGAAAATTGTTTCCATGTAGAATATAATACTAACATTCTTGTAGCAATATGGTATTCAGCTAATAAGGAGCTTTAGCTCTAGAAAAATTGTAGCTCATTTATATACACATATATGTTCATGCATATGTGTTAGGTGTGGTGTGGTGTGGTGTGGCACGTGTGTGTCTTCCTCATAAAGTAATATACTGACCTTAATGAACAAACTGGATGAACATGAGCACTGATGACCTTTGCAATACCTCGGGTCAGGAAATCCCATATGACAATTCGGCCGTCATTGCACCCCACGGCCAGGAGAGTGCCTCGTCTGTTGAAAGCACACGTACCAGCTAGTGATGCGCAGTCCAGAGCCCCATCAAATTCCTCTGGGTAATTCTGGCCAAAGGACTCTGAAAGAATAATGGGTTCATGGTAACTCAAGGTTAATGAGTAATTCATATAACAATCCAAGATTGAAAGTTGAATGGGCTAAAGCTAATATAAGTCTCCCCTACGAAGCCCATGTGTGGAGAAAGGTGCTCACTGAGGGCACTAGTTAGTGCTGAAGACAGCCACTTCATCCATGGGGACAAGGCCTACATAGCCCCTGAAAGTATGCTAATCAGCAGCACACAGCTCATGAGGTATTCTCTATCATGCTGCTCACTACACCTTGCCCTGCTGGTTTGGTACTTTTATCTATTGTCTTTGTTTTTACTTCATTTAAGCCACAGCTTTGGTTTTATGGTTGTTATTTTTTCTTTTTTCTTTTTGTCTATATGAAATAAATACTGCACTTTTCCCAAACTTTCTTTATGATGAAACATGAATATAAATGAAAGGATTATTGGAAAAATACTAAGATGCAACTTATTTCTGTACCTGTATAGAGTTTCTTTTTATTAAAATGAATGGCAAAATGCAAAATCTTCATTTGATAATCATGAACTTGAAATCATGTGTTGCAAACTCTAACCTAATCAGTTGCATGAATAAATTACAAACTTGAATCTATCTATACCTGGCTGACTAAATCATGTATAGGTATACACTTCTCTTTACACCTGCAGACTGACATTTATATAAACACAAAAATAACTAATCTCGTTCCCACAGGGGTTTATATTTGCATAATGCTGCTCCTGCTGGCTAGTTAACAAGCACATACAGTGACTAAGCGTGAGATCTTTCCTAATACTATGCACCTCTGTGAACCCTTTTCATCTGCTCACTTCAACAGGGTGATAATACGAGGGTTTTGTATTTGTTTACATTATTTTCACAAGTGAAAAAAAATGTGTCTATACAAATCAAACTCCTATGATAATGTACATACATATCAATGTAAAACATATGTTTAGAGGGAGAGATCATGAAGTAATAGGCTGTCATCCGGTGGGAGTGAAATATTACCATGACATGATATCATGTCATCCAGCGCGAATGGGTTTATATACAAATGCCTTCTACTGTCCCACAAATGTTGACACCTTAACCCATTCTCGGCGTCAGTGTACCGTCTTTGCATGGCTGCAATGCCGGGGCTCTCTAAAGCATAGGCCTAAATCAATTATACGATTGATGCCGCATGCCGGCAACCTGTGCTATGCATATTTTATAATCGCCGTCTGTGGCCGGCCGCGGCCGGCGGTATCGGGTTAATCAACTGATGGCAGCCTACCCCTACACAGGCCCATAACTTGCTAATGCTAAACAAGGGATACAATGTTGAAAATTTTCCTGACATAAGAGTGGTATGCTCTAGATGAATCAATACAATGACAGTATGTTAGAGTTCCTTATTTCTGAGGACCCCGCAGATATGTCGTTAAGTGCATAGAATTTTTCAAAAACTAGTTTAGTTCTACTTTGATTTTTTGGTTGACATTCAATACATATGTGGTAGTGACATTGGAAATAATGTCCAGGGCATTAAGACTGTTCAGCCTATCTGGGATCTATGAGAGAAGGCATACAATCACAAGTCTAATGTAATAGTGGTACAGTGTTGTCAAGTGAAAAATGTGGCCTTTGTACTTGTCACCAGTATAGCAAAGGCCAACAAACATCCATCACATATAATCTTTGCAGTTGATATGTACTCTCTAGACTTTTAATTCCATGGAAACAAATTAC
>BOPN01003236.1:160000-162500 GCA_017312705.2 Penaeus japonicus | reverse complement strand
ATGTATGTATTCATATATAGACGTATACATAATATATATATATATATATATATATATATATATATATATATATATATATATATATATATATATATATATGTATATATATACATATATATATATATACATATATACCTATTTATTTATTTATATAAATAAATAACCCCTGGCCGCCCCTGTGCCCTAGGCACTGGGCCTCCACCATTTCAGGGTCACGTTTGCCGGACGGGCGATGGGCCATCACAATAATTCAATTCAAATTCCTCTCCTTAACTCCCCCAAACAATCGTCAACGCCCCTATACAGCCCTCTCCTGTCCCCTACCCCTTCTGGTGAACACTAGGGCCTCCGTAGGAACTTTATATAAACAATGAAATGTCTTCCAATTCAATCCACTAAAACACAACGTGAGATGTCGCATCCTAAGCCACCTTCCCTAGGTCGCTCATCCATTGACTGTAGCTGCATCAGCAGACCACGCCATTGCCGCAGGACATTCCACCTCAGATGGGGAGAATTCGACGCCCTCCTCAATGTCCACAACCACGTCGGCTACAAAAGAAAGAATGGCAAAGAATCACAATAAAACTCATTTGTAGTCACACAGGGAAAACAAGAGGAGCGAGTGGAACAACAGATGATAAAACACTAAAGGAGAAGATACAAGCTCCCCTCCACCCGCTGCACCAAACTGGCAATAGAATGATGCAATGTATCCCCATGTATTTGGTGTTCTTCTACAGCCAAGACAAGAAATGTCAGACTCACTCCTATGTACTCGAGCATAAAATGAGGAAGAAAAGAGGGACAGATATAAGCCAAATCCTTTCTGGTGTTACGCAAGCCAGAGGTGTTATAGCTCTTCTACATGACAAATTCCTACACAAGTACAGAGGATGCAGATATCAAAACTCATTTGCTTGATAGCTTTTTCGACGTGGAAAACGTAAATGTATTTGAAATTTTGACAGCTTAGCAGTTTCAGTGAATAAACAAGGTACTCAAAGCGGTTGAGCTTTTGAGATCAGAATCCTACCCTTAGTAATGTTTTTTTTTTTTTTTCTGAAATAGTATAAAGTATATAGCCTCGCAATATGACGAGTAGACGGTGTGACGAATGTTTGACGTGTTTCGAATGACTTGCTCATCAGAAATATATGCATTTGTGATTAAGATACAATATGAAACGAATGAATAAACGAGTAAATGATCTTGGTATTATCCTCAAACAAAATATTGTTGACATTGCAGTATTTACAGAATCATGGTCACAAAGTACCCTCAACCGTGTATCGAAATGAGCTTCAGCAAATGAAACGGAAATTAGCACTAAGAAGTGTACGACAATAAAATTCGAATCTAAATAAATTAGTCGACTGTTGAAGATTCCTTAAAAAACAGATAAATGACCCCTTCATTTGCGCCTGTGAAGTGTCTTTTGGGAGCATTTTTCAGTGAATACGGAAATGGTTCACCAATAGCAAGAAAATAATTCAAAAGAGGGTGTAGAAAATTGCTGTCCAGACTGAAACCATTCGGTGCATCCCTCGAAGACTTACTAGCACGTGGACGACCTTCATAGAACCTAGCAGTGGATATGCAGCACCACATTGGCATTCGTCCTTCACACAATTTCAAAATCTCACATGAAAAAAAGAAAAAGAAATGCAGAAGGGACTCTGTGCAATATACATGGATCAAAGTACGTTTCTTATTCTGCTCCGTTACAAAATAGATTTGTAATCTTGTATCACTCTAAAAAACGCCAAGGCGATGATGTTAACGCTAGATTATATGTATATTGTGTAATGTTAAGCATTGAAATACCAACACTGTAAAGTAATGATCTCAATTATTGAACAACATCTGTATGGAAGAAACTCTATTACCATTACCATTATCATTATCATTATCATAGTCATAATCATAATCATAATCATTATCATTATCACTATCATTATCATCATCATTATCAACCTCATTCTCTTCCTCATCATCAACATCATCACTATCACCACCACAATCATCATCATCATCTTCATCATTGGCAGCAGCAGCAGCCACAGCATCAGTATCATCACCACCACCACAGTAATCATCCTCATCCTCATCACCAGCATATTACGGCCTCGCAGCCCCATAAATGCAACAAACCTTCAATGGGGTAACTAGACCTACTCTAACTTCGTTTTTTTATTACCCAATTTGCTCTCCACTTTATAAGATCCTGGATCTGCTAGTGATTATCCTTACCAATATTTTTGCTAATGCTTTTATTTTCAGTGTTATTTATCATCACCATCCTTATTATTATTACTATAATGATAATAAAATTGATAATGATAACAATTAAAGAATAGCAATGATAATGACAATATTAGTATTGACAGTAATGATGGTAATAATAATGATTTTAATAATATTAAGGATAAAATGACAGCAATAAAAGTAATACTGATAATCATAATGATAATAACAATGAAAATAATAATAACTATAA
>BOPN01003236.1:132500-137500 GCA_017312705.2 Penaeus japonicus | reverse complement strand
AAATGTTGTTTAGAAGATGGCATTGCTGATGTGGCTCGTGTTGGACGAAGGATGTCACACGGACGAGTCCTGAATAAGTCGTGTTCAGAGCTTTGTAGTTGATCCTGAGCGTTAACAAAGGACATGATTCATAATGTTGTGATAAGCAAAGCTCATGTAGATGATACAACAAACATGGAAGTGGTGAGTTCACGGATAACCACGCAAAGTTAAAATTGACTATTGTATTGGTATCATTTGCACATCATTTATATTATATGGTTATTTTATAGGTGGTTAAGGATACGCGAGATGTGATTTTTTGTAGCAGTGGGGAAGTTTTGATAGGACGTGATCTGTCTGAAGAAAATGGCACAGGATATTTTGGTAAAAGGCACAGGTGAAAGAAGTGAGGATCAATTATTTGGCACATGTGTGTGTTGAAATCTGAGTTAATTATATGTCATGATGCTTGGGGGCTGTTATATACATTACTTAGTGAAATGAATATGGAATAAATGATGATGAACTTTATTTGAATTGTGCTATATATACATGTTGAAGTCTTGAGTTAATTTAGCATTGCTAAATTCAATAGTGAATAAGTTCTTACAGACATTATTTAAACTGTGTTGTCTACATATATTTCAGTGTTAGTTAATATCCTGTATATGTATGAATATTGCTCATTACAGTTGCGAAAATGAAAAAAAAAATGGTGATAATTATAATATAATGATAAGGATAATAAAAACAGCAACAATAATAATCGATAACAAAGATAAAACGGATGATAATTATGATGATATAAAAAGAAATATGTTAATGACACTGAGGATAAAATCATTAAACTACAACAACAGCAATAATGATAAAAGCATCAGTTTAGTAATACAACAGCAACAATATAAAACACGAAATTATCATGATTAATGGATAGAAGAATCATGTATTTTATTCTATATCCATCTTTCTTTCCTCTTTTTAGCCAGAGGGATTCCATTCGATGACAAGACTTTTGTAGTTGTTTAAAATAACACTTCCGACCGAAGATAAAGACGGTTGCTGGTCGAGGCTGTTGACGTCATCGTCACTGAAACAAACAAATTCTATTTGGCCGACAAAACCGCAGCTTCCGCCGGCGGAACTTGGCAACCTCAGCAGCTGCTTTTGAGAAACTTCTCGTGATAAAAATAAGAATAAAAGTGAAAGTAAAAATAAGCTTCCATTCCAGGAGACGCCGGAGTCGGCCACTGCTCTGACGTCGAAATGAAAGGACGTCGCCATTAGGAGGAAAGTCACTCTCAAGCCGTCGTGTCATCACGGCGGCTTCCCTTGCTGACGTCAGCATGCTAGGGGTGGAGAGCTGATGAATCATTTGGTGGCGTCGCATAATAAGGGCAGAGAGCTGCTAGATACCTTACAGACATCGCAAAATGAGGGTAGTGAGTTGCTATACTACTTGCTGACATCGTTATGCCATGGGTAGGGAGCTGCTAGATCCCGTGCTCACGTCACTATGCTAAGGGTAGACAGTTGTGAGAGCGAGGCTGTATGTTTACTTAACCTATTTTCAAATTATATACATATGCGTGTGCGTAGGCCTATAATAATCGACGAGCTTATATTATCACTCTTGAATTCTCTTCCTCTTTTCTTTCGCATATTACTATCGCCTTTCCTTTCTTATTTTTTCTCTCCTGCATAACGCCTGTGGCAGCTTGCTACCAGAAGGTTATCTTAAGGGTATACATCCATGGTTCTTGTTCTCTCTCTCTCTCTATATATATATATGCATATGTATATATATGTATGTATGTATATATATGTATACATATATATATAAGTATATATATATATATATATATATATATATATATATATATATATATATATGTATATATATATATATATATATATATATATATATATATATATATATATATATATATATATATATGTATATATATGTATATATATATATATATATATATATATATATATATATATATATATATATATATATATATATATATATATATATATATATATATATATATATATATATATATATATATATATGTATGTATAGCCTGTGCGTATGTGATTCCACAGATTTCCCTCCCTGTCTTCCTTTCGCCAAGGTGCAAGCGAACTAATTGTTTAAAGGGAAATTCCTCAGTCCCCCCCCCCCTCTCTTCCCTTGTTTTCTCGTCTTATTTCATTTGAAAACCCTGTTATAACGACCAGTTGAATCTATTTCCCCTTCCTCTTCGGCGAAGAATGACCAAAATATTTAGAAGTTCTTTTTGATATTTATAATGATGAGAATAAGATATTTGCATATGGTTTGTATTGTTTCTTCACTTAGACTTGTCAGCATGTGAAAAGGTGGTGTTGCTATTACTTCCCTTTTCTTATAAAACGATCCTACAACTTCTATCTCTATATTTATTTTCCTCATTCGGACAATGTATTTGGGAAAAAAAAAATATTGGCTGTTACTCTTCAAAATACTTGTTTTGAAAGTGAACCTATGAAAAAAATTTCATGTTCGACTACAGTTATCGAAGGGGAGTCAATATTGTATTTAAACCGTGTAAATTCTAAATAGTTTTCACTTTCATTCCGAATTTGTACTGGCGATCAACGTTGCCAGATTTTTTTTCTATCAGTTTATCTATTCGCCACTGTTATTATGTACTTTATTTTTCTCATCGACAAGTGCTACTAATGTTCGCATTCTTTCTGTATTTTTGCAAACCTGCATCTAAAGAACTTGCATTTATTACATATTTTCGATTACTCTTATTTGTAGTCTCCTCTTAGCAATTACAAAGTGCGATTATCGTATGTTGTTCAAGAGCCAAGCAAGATTCATGTCGCTTAAGGAAGTCTTGCAATATACAGGCATATTATTCAGGAGCCATGCAAGACGCACACGTTATTCAAAGGCCATGCAAGATGCAGACATATTATTCAAAAGCCGTGCAAAACGCACTCATGTTATTCAGAAAACGTGCAAGACACAGGCATATTATTCAGAAGCCATACAAAACGCAGGAATATTATTCAGAAGCCGTGCATGATGCAAATTTATTATTCAAAAGCCGTGCAAAATGCATGCATATTATTCAGAAGCCGTGCACGACACAGGCAGATTATTCAAGAGCTGTGCGAAACACTTGCATATTATTCAGAAGCCCTGTAAAACGCAGGAATATTATTCAGAATACTCATTAAGCCGTGCATGTTGCTTTCTCCTCTCCTCCTGCCGTCGAGAATCCTTATCAAGCTGTGCATGGAGCATGCATGTTGTTTTGTCCTCTCCTCCTGCAGTCGAGAATCCTCATCAAGCCGTGCAAGCCGCACACATATTGATTTGTCTTCTCCTAGAATCGAGAATCCTCATCATGTTTCTTCCCCCAGTGATCGAGAAGTTGCTCCCGCTTATTTCTTATATATGTCACCCCTCCCCCCTGTATATCTACAGTGTTGTACTGGACGATAAGTTCTTCAGCCAAGATAGAATGAAGAGCGCAGCAGTGGTTTTGGGTGTACGGAAAGTCAATCTAATCTATAATCTTGAGGTATAGGGCATCGTGCCAGTTACGTCTGACCATCGTTACCCAAAAATCGCTATGGTGTTTTAATGGTGTGCCTCAGAAGCTAGTCACTGTCCGACTCCCACCCTCGGTGCACTGGCACCACCAGTCGAGATACAGATTAACTTTATATATGTATTACCCAAAGCACTGCTATCTTTCAAGCACTATATCTCATGAAGTCATAGTGAGATTTTGTTCTGGGATAAGTTAATCCTACCACTTTTATTAAACTTTTAAGTTCTATGTCCTCTTTCAATAATTTTCAAGTTCTTATAGCCTATGTTCATTCAAGTCTTTCCCTAACTTCACTGACTATGCAGGCTGGTCATGTTATGTTGTTGTTATCCTCTCCTTTCGCTTAAGCAATTACACCTTTGCTTTAATTACTTTCTCACAGAGCCAACCTGTATTTACTGTACCTATTGTACGTTTGTAAATTTCCGTGATATATTATATTTTTGGAGCCACCTCTTAGGATCCACCTGTTCACTGCAGTCACCCATTTTATGTTGTCATGAGGGCAGCCTTAGTGCCTACTATCTCACTGCAGTTACGTCTTATATGAATCATTTCTCACATCGTGCATGTTATGTGTTTATTGTATGTTTATTGCAGCGTATGATTGAGTGTCACAGCTACCTGCGAAGTCTGGTGCAGATAGCGGCCCATGACCAGAAGCCCAATTGTAGGGTGGAAACATTTTCCTTAGTAAGCTTATAGTAGTTACAGCTTAGTTATTTATCTGACTAAGATACGATGGGGGCCTTCTATTAGCGTGGTCTGAGCGATGTACTGATATTACATATCATATGACCTAAGGCACTGGTTATGCTTTACTGTTTAAATCAATGTTATATACTTTTAGTCAGTCCTGACCTAACACTTCCTGATCCTTATGTCTGCTTTCTGCAACTGCCCTTGCAGCTGTGTTTCCTTGCGGAAGCCCTGAGGCATAGAAAGTCGCTGAAGAGGCGTACATAAGCCAGGACAGACAGATGGAACCGAGAAAATCATATAGAGACAAGGAACAGACAGAGAGAAGAACAGGCAGAGCGAGCAGCTCTGACCTTCAGCCTTCGACAGGAGCCAAGTGTATTCACCGAGTTCACCAATAAAGACCATGACATGCGAACATCTGTCTGTCTTATCCATCGGGTACATCGGGCGAAGCTAGTGGATCACAACCGTTGGCAGCTAGAGGCTTACAACTAGCTGTATCGAGTGGCTTACAGAGAGAGAGAGAGAGAGAGAGAGAGAGAGAGAGAGAGAGAGAGAGAGAGAGAGAGAGAGAGAGAGAGAGAGAGAGAGAGAGAGAGAGAAAGAAAGTGAGAAAGAGGAAAAGAGAGAGAGAGAAAAGAGAAAGAGAGAGCGAGAGAGAGAGAGAGAGAGATACAGCTGAAATTCAGTTCAGCG
>BOPN01003236.1:125000-127500 GCA_017312705.2 Penaeus japonicus | reverse complement strand
GTAAACCTCGCTATGAGTCGTAAATTTCACCTATTTCTGAATTTCTCTTTCATGATGCTATACTGCGCCTGGCATTCTTCGAGATTATTAAAATCATTATTTTTTCGAAGGTATTTTCGGGTCGTTTTCGAAACTGAATTGTCACTCAATCCAAAATGCAGTTCCCGCCTTTGATCGAAACCATGAGTACCGCCGCCGTGACAAAGTATTGTTTCAACGTATTCATTAGCGTTATTCTGCCCGTAGTGAACCGCGAGATGCCTCCTGAGGGACGCTTCAGGTCTGCACTTGTAGACGTATTTAATTATCCAGAAATCAAAGTCAAATTTCCCATACACACCGTCCTTCAGAAACGCTACATTTCGTTTAGTACCTTTGATTATGTAATAGGATGACGGAATATAAGTTTTAGTTAATAATAGAGATGTATCATTTTCATTCCAGATCGTCTTAGTTTTAGGCCTCACTTCCCCTATTCCATACGCATCAATCTGTGTGTCTGGTAGGTTATAAATTAATTTTGTTTTCTTTCTTGTCATAGGTATATATTGTCTTAACTTTAAACTTGATATCTGACACGTCAAGTGTTTTGTAACAGAACAATAATTCACTTAAAGTCGGAATAGATACACATTTTCCGCGGAGGAATAGAATGCTCCATATCAAGAACACAAATGCTCTCATAAATTCGGTAAATATAAACTTGATATGTCTGTGATTGATACTTAACACGCTATCACCAAACCAGTGACACAAGCTGACATGTAATGTCCCCTGTGATTATGTTTTTGTTTTTTTTCTTAGTTCATATATAATGCCACAGTTACCATAGTCAATTAATAGGCCTACTTGACCTTATCAATTTAACCCATTTCTTGAATTTTGGGAAAAAATATTTTCATCACTATCAGTAGCGTTACTAACATTATTATCAATAGCATGGCAATGATATTGATAATAATAAGATATAAAAGATAAAAACTTTCCTGAATATTCAAGTAATACTGTGACCAGGTAAGATAAAGTAGGCCCTTCTGGATCCATTTCTGTGTAAAATCATATAAAGTGCAAGCCATACGCTTCCGGCGTCGGCAGGCTAAAATTCCAGGTTATATAGAAAAAGAAAAGAGAAAATGTACTCACGAACCCAAATGGAAAAAAACAGCCTTTCAATTAGTCGCCGTCTAATGCTGAAGGGATTCAGCGCTCTCCACTCTTATATCGTGTTCAAAAACCTTATCATATAGTCCCTAGTTGCATCAAGGATTACTTTCTAAGTTAGGTTAATTAGCGAGTCTCAGTAACGATCAAGGTAGAATTATTACGCAAAAGAGAACCGCGCAATGTGCACGCACGCATGCTGAGAAGCGTGTATGTATATAAACATAGATACATGAATGGATGTGAATGTGCATATAAACATACATGTCTGTATACCTACATGTACATTGATATATAACGAGAAAGGTAGGCAAATAGATGAATGCAATGTCAGTACACTGATATTGGCAATGTGATAGACATATATCACTAAGCCAATTGATAGTGGATAGACAGGAAGATATATTTAAAAAGTGGTGGAATAAACAAATATCTCACACATAGGCTTACATAGATTTAGTCCCATTTATCATCAACACATTACTTGCTAACATATAGACAATATATAAACTATTTTTTTATGTCGCAAAATAGAATGAACACAAACCCCACTCCTACCATATACGAGAAGCAAAATAATATCATAGTCGAATAAGTGAATTCCGATTTGGGTTTGACCTCAAAATATCCCGATACGCAAGTTGTCTGCGAAGAGACAAACTCGGTAAGATGTAAGTGCCTCACAGAAAACCCATGGCTGGTGATGTCATGTATCTATTTCTGGACTTTGGAAAAAGTTTGTGGCACACTCCAATGGATGTTATGCTATCGTGGTATAACGAAGCCCAGTTACGTGTGTATCGAAATGCAGGTTCCGGCCAAAAGGTTTACGGTTAATGTGATTTAATGCAGGCGTATCAAACGAGGTTTTCCATGCGGTCTGCGGCCAATACGTCTTTTTGTCCTTTATGCATTACTCCTTTATCACATTCTAAGCAACTGGGTAAATCATAATATTCATAATCTCCATTATATCATTGATATTGTTATTATTATTATTTCTATTTTCATCATTATTTTCTTTATCATTATAATCATTACTATTATCATAATCATTACTGCTACTATCATCTTTATCATTATAATTATCATCCTTATCATCATCTTAGTTACTATTGTTGATGTCATTATCATCATCATTATTTCATTACTATCTTTATTATCAACATCATCTTGTATCAATATTATTATCATCATCGTAGTTATTATCATAATTATCTTTTTGTTATTGATATGATCATCTTTATCTATTTTTTATCATTATCATCATTAACGTATTTTTTTATCATCTTTATTAATAACGTTATCTTTAGTATCATTATTAGTACTAACATAATTA